>APFE031269192.1:38636-49602 GCA_000404065.3 Pinus taeda
TAAGTTTAGACTTAGGGACTCCATTAAAAATATTAATTATTTTAATATCTCCTGAACTGTTTAGAATCTACCCAAACCCTTTCTGGGTATTGGAGATCTCATGTGCCCCAACCTCTCAACGAAATTTTGTGGCTAGAGCACATCCGATGCTACCCCAAATCAACAAAGTTGATGTACCAATTTACCCTAATGGGGCCCACGGACTTTTGGCGCTTCATCTCCTAGAGTTAGGTTTTTGGATGTTTAGGGTTTTTCATTGTTTCTCAATAATAAATAGGCCTTCGAGCCTCATTGTAACACAATTCAAAAGGGATGTAGCCGCCACATCTCATCTTAGAGATAAGCTATCATCGCCTAAGCTAGTTTATTTCCATTCTGCATGTAAACAAAGTTCAATACTTTGTTATTAATGAATTGAAGTTTTGTTTTTGATATATCTTTGTGTTTCTATTCATATCTATATTTCATTTCGTTCCTTCATAAATTTGGATCAGTGGTATTAGGGCAGTCTGCTCTTTCTCTTTTTTTTAGTGCATGTCCCCAACGAGGTCGGGGTATAAGGAGTTAGGACTTGAACTGGTTGAACCGTTGCAAGACTAGCCTCATCGACCTCAACGGCCTCCCATGGCAGAAGAAAAGAAAGACAAGGGAGTAGGAGATCCTTTCAAAATATTGCTTGAAGAATCCCTCAAGCGACAAAGGAACAGAATGATGGACAACTTTGCCCAGATCCTTTGGTGGATGCCCACTGGCAACAGATCTTCATCCAACAGTCACTTCGGAGGCGTCGTCCCCTTCAAGGTACAAGTAAACTTCGATATCCTTATATTCGAAGGTCAAATAGGTGCAAATGTTGTAGATAAATGGTTGATTATGTTGGAAGGTTACTTTTCGGTACATAGTTTCTTTAATAGGGAGAAGATTACTTTTGCACTACTTAGGGTTGTTTCCCATGTGAAGGACTGGTGGGACACTTACTGTGAGAAAAAGGTTGAAGAACCCTCTCTATTGACAGTTGCCCCTCTTGGAACTCTTTCCAAGACGTTGTCAAGGACCAGTATTACCTTTTGGGGAGCTATGAAGACAAGTACATACAGTGGACCACACTACGACAACAAAGGAACCAAGGTGTGCATGAGCTCACAAATATTTTTCACATTTTATGCACAAAATTGGGTATCAAAGACTTTGAGCGACATTTGGTGCTCAAGTATCGTGGTTGTTTGCACAAATACATTAAGGAAGAGATGGAGTTCCTGGACATCTCCTCGCTTAAATTGAACAAAAGTTTAAACAAAAGACAAATCCAAGGCGGGGTGGCCCAGGAAAACCTGCTGAAGCTGCAAGCAAAGAACAACACCATGAAGACAAAGAAGGACACTAGAAAGTCTTGTGAGTTCCATAAGAGCCCCACTCACAACACAAGTGAGTGTTGATCCAAGCAATCACTGGTGGCCGAATTAAAGGCTTTAGTGTCAGATGCATGTTCCGACTTTGAGTCAGATTCCGACAAGGGAAATGACAAAGAGAAGCAGATTATTGATGCGGAGCCCCGCCCCATTGTTGGCACCACCAAGATCCAAAAGATTGAGCCTGAAGATCCAGAGGATGGGGATTGTCTCTTCCACTCATAGATGTGGGTGAAGAGTTCTTTGTTGTATTTTGTCATCGACAATAGGAAGCCAAAAGAACCTCATTTCAATAGAGGTCGTGAGCGGTTGGACCTACTGACCACACCACACCTACAGTGATACACCATCGAGTGGCTTCACCAACGATGAGATCTCCGTGTTCGCAGTGTCGTCTTCCTTACAACATCAAGCCCTTCACAGATGAGGTATTGTGTGATGTTGCTCCTCTTGAAGTTTGTGATGTATTATTAGCCCAGCCATACTTGTGGAAGCGCCATGTTGTGTATGAGTCTAGGTCTCACACTGTTATTGTTACTTTCGGCAATAAGTTATACAGGATGCCGGAGGTAGCCCTGCCTATTGCTATCTTTTTTATCTCTGCTAAGCAATGTAGTAAGATCATCTCCTAGATCGGGAAATTTGTTTTCTTTCTGATTCAATCTCAAAGTAAGGGGAAAATCGTGGCCACATCCATGGCCCCTGGGAAGGGTTCCTCCACACAGCAGAAGTAGGTGGATAAGGTCGTGGAAGAATACAGGGACATCTTCTCCTCACCCATTGGGGTACCGTTGCACTATCAAGTCAAGCATTCGATTGATCTGACTCCTAGTGTTGAGAAATCTAGGGCATCAAGTATTAGGTGATTTCTCTGAGAGATAACTGCTTGTGAATGATTTTTACTTCTTAGATTAGGTTCTTTTCTTTAGATTGTTATTGTGTTCTTCTTTGATCAAACAGTTACCAATGCATAAATAATAAAGAGACAAGAGATGCAGAATGTAGGCTATTTGCCTGGGCCAAAAACTCTCCACTTGAGAGGAAAACTCACACAAATTCTTCTTCTTATAGAGACCCCAATTGACGAATACAAAGACCAAGACCCTTGACCTATTCAGCCTCTCCAAGACCAAGGCACCAAGCTTCTTGTTTTGATCTCTATTTAGAGTCAAAGACAATCAACTGCTTGCCCCTTCTATTTCTGCCTGGGATTCCTTGTCTTTGCTTCAGACATGCAACTCCTCGGTCCTAATTCAAAGGCCTTAGTACATGTTAATGGCCTGCTTTAACACCTTTATTTCCTTTGCTTAGGGTAGAGACCTTTCCTTGCTTAACTCGACTTCTCCTTCTTCTGCAATTAGGTTACCTAGATGATTGAAGTATTTCCTTCCTTTTCCTGTAGCAAACAGTCCTACAATCTTGCATGTGTGAAGTGATATCAGCCCGAAACAACCTTGTCTTCTAGTCCTTCCTTCTTCGCTTGGGTAGAGGCTTCCTTAATGAGACTTCGCACTTCGTATTGCAGACTTGCTGTACCTCGCACTTCAGGCTGTGATGACCGAAAATATGCCTCTAAAATGATGTCGAGTACTCTTATTTATAGTTGTTTCCCAAGGTAATTAGTCGACCTAACATGTAGGTGAGTTGACTTGATTGTTGGAAGAGACAATTAATTTCACTTTGAAGCTGACTTGAGGTTAATGCTTGTGCTTGGTCTTGGAGGGCTACTTGACATATTCATTGACTCATATACAAATATAATATGCCCAAGAAGGGTCCTTCATACATGAGATAGACTCAAATTGACTTTATGACCAATCTTAAGGACTCATAATGGGAGTCATACTAAAAATAAACATCCTTGCTCATGAAACTCATGAGACATTGCAATAATAATTTTATTTTTCTTCTTTTCATCAATTACATAAAATTACAATTACACATGTCATTATGAAGACCGAACCTAGTTACACTTTTCAACACCCGGAGCACCCCTACCCAATGGTCTAATATAATGCCGCTCCATTCTGGAAAATGAAGAGATCAAGTGGCAGATCCAGGAGTTGCTGCAAAAAGGGCACATTTGACCAAGTTCCTCACCATGTGGGAGCTCAATTGTACTTGTACAGAAGAAGGATGGGACCTGGAGGCTCTGCATTGCTTATCAGGCACTAAAAAAACTCACTGATAGGAATAGGTATCCAGTCCCATGGATTGATGACTTTCTGGACCAGCTCAAGGGGCCCAAGTATTTCAACAAGATCGATATGAAGTCTGGCTATCACCAGGTTCCAATAGAGCCTATAGATGTATGAAACATTGCCTTCAAATCCTAGGAAGGCATTTTTGAATGGTTGGTCATGCCCTTCGGGATAACAAATGCCCTTGGAGCCTTGCTACTTTTATGAGGTTGATGGATGACATCTTGCCGCCCTTCACCAACTCGCTCATAGTTGTTTATCTGGACAACATCCTCATCTTTGTTAGAGAATCAGAAAGGCAGTAAAGATTTTCTTAATCTTGATAATTACTTGTGATGTTTCTTATTATTATGATTCTTTATATCTTCTTTCTTTAGTTCATCAAGCAATTACCAATAGCAACAACACGTAAAACAATAGACACCAGATGTAGACACATGCAAGGGAAAAAACCCCCTCAAGGGGAAAACCCAATCAAGATAATTCTTCCTTTCAATAGTATTCTTTGAGACTCTTCACCCTAGACTAAGACTAGACCTTCCCTCCACACCAAGTTAGCCCCCCAGAATTTCGACCTCTTCCTAGCAACTTCGACTATGCAACAACTTACAACTGGCAGCGATCGGCAACAGTGAAATTTAGATGACTTCGATCTCCCAATCCAAGACACGAAATAGAGAGAGAGACACCAAAATTTTGATTTTCCTTGTCTCCTTAGACTTCCCCAAACTCACATTCACTTTAGCTTCCCAGCAACATACTTCGCACCTTTTCCTAGCGACAAGAGAACTTCGCACTTCTACCCAACAACAAGAGATTTTCACAATTCTTTCTAACAACAAGAGAATTCAAACTTATGAGAGAATGATGCTCTAAAATAATTCGATGAGCTTCCTTTTATAAGCTTCTTGTGGGGTCGAATAGGGTCCTTAGGCCGACTTGATCTTCTCTTAGACCGACATGGTGTGGAGGTTACATAATTCATATTTGACTCAATACTTAACCTTTTTACATGATTCAAAAGCCCAAGAAGGGTCTCTTTAAATGTACAATGACTCTATAGGTTTAGAATAAATCCTAGAAGTCCTCAATGGGGACTTTGACCTAAAACATGGTGGCCCTGTTGTCACACAGATTGTCACGACAACGCTCAGACTGGGGGCTGTCACCCTGATCCTCGATCTCTCCGTTTAAGCCGTCTCCCGTGGCTAAGGGGGGGTAGACCCTATGGGATAAAAGATGACCAACTGTGGACCAGTTGGGTTGGGAGACACAGCAAGGCAATACCAATATTCGATTGATTTTAGGAGTTAATGTACTGTACCAGTGCCTTATGGAGTTAATGATTAAATGATTATTTATTAAATGTTGCAGAAGTATAAACCATGTGAAACAATCACTTATCATCAAATAACCCAAACGATGTTAAGATATTCAACAAATGCACAACGCCTTAATGATGATCCAACAATTAAACTTCAAGAAAAATTAAATGCTTTAAACGATCATAAAATTTAAATGCTGACCAGTTACCACTTTCACATAGTTGACTTCAGATGAACATTTAAGTACGTTTAACCACATAAAAATGATAAATATTGATCCCACATCAAAAAAACTATTAGCCTTAACGAAATATGCCAAGAATTTGGAAACGTGACAAACTATGCTAAGAGTAAAAGTGACGCAAAAAATATTTCAGGAAAAACAACTTTTTGTGATTTTTATATTTTTTATAATTTTTTTATAAAATTTTGAGTCTAAAAATTAAACAAAATTAAGATCCTAAATAAAATCTAATTTAAACAAACACCTAATCTATGAAACAATATAAAATCTAAAATCTAAACTAAACTAAGAGAAACATTTTATGCCTTTTATGAATTTTTTTAATTTTAATTTTAATTTTTTAATGATTATTTAACCAAACTAAATTTATAAACCTAAAAATCTAAAATCTATCTAAAACCTTAGACTAAATCCTAAACTAAATGAAATCAAAATTAAAACTAACACTTGACCATATATGACAAAAATGAAATTCTATAAAACTAAATCCTAAATAAAAAATCAAAATAAAACAAGTGAAAAAATCAAATCTAACCCCTTTTTTATTTATAGTTTTTATTTAAAAGAAATCAAACTGAAACTAAACGAAATCTAACCAAACCTAAATTAAAAAAAAAGGAACTATATACTAACTTAATAAATCGAAAAGCAAATTATTTGATACACATAAACTAGACTAAGTCACTAAACCCTAAACAAATACACGTAAATCAGAAGACCTTTCGATTTTTTTTTATGTTTCATTGTTTGATATGCAGGTCAGGTCGACGGCTTGGACGGCAAATGAGGGGTCAAGAGTGTCGTTTGCAGGTTTGGAAAGGCAAGACGTAGGTGACAGAGGAGTGATGAGAATGAGGGCGGATCATCTGGAGAGGGAGCAATGGACTGCGTGGAGTTTGAATGGGAGCTCATGCGTTTCGTAGGCATTGAAAGAATGTGAAGACCACGTGAGGAAGAAGGGAGCAAATTGCGTTAAGTTTTGAAGTAGCTGCGTGGGTTTTGGAATTAGAAGGAGGCAGAAAGAGCAAGGGTCGAAGGGTAAAAAGGAGCAATTGCAAATTTGAAGCTGCAAGTCTGCGGATTGGTTTAGATAGTGGAATGGAGCTGAGGCAGCAAGGGATTGCGAGTTTGGCAGGGGTTTGAGATTAGACGCGCACAGGAAGAATGGTGGCTTGGGAAGGGAATTGTGTTTATATATATATATGTATGTATGTTTTGAGTTTTGTTTGCAATTGCAGGTTTGGACGAGCGTGTAGAGAGGATCGTACATCGAGCTGAATTGGAGGAGTTGCAATCTGCGTGGAAAGGAATGCTATGTGAAGAATTCGTGTGAAGAAGAGAAAAAAAGGGAAACACACAGATGGGAGATGGGTTTGGGCAAGGTGGAGATGAAGGGTGAACTAGAGCAGCAGATGGATGGAAATGTGGGTTGAAGAAGGGCTGCAGAAATATACAAAACAGAGCGCAGATTTGGAGCAGTTGATGAGGGCTACGTGGTTATGAACGCAGTTTACCCTAAAAAGAAATTTCGAAATCCTCTTGTAATACAATAAATCCCTAAGCAACATCAGATAGCTGACCAAACCCTCAAAATTTTTCAAAAAAAAACCTACAAACTCTCCAGTAAATTTTAAATTGCCCTACATTCAGATTTGTCTAGTGAAAACCCCGAATTTTTTTTAGATCTGCACCTGCAACCTGCAAATGGAAAAAACAGAACACCGAGCAGTGAAATGTTCCAGAAACAAAACTGAAAACCCTAAAACCAGCTAAAAATTTACAATATTTACAGATTTTCGACTCTTTAAACAGCCAGATTTGTCAATAATCCATAGTAATATTTTCAGAATTCTAAAGTTAATGTGAGATACTTCAGAAAAGCCTGCATGCATTCATAAAAAATTTCAGATGATAAGCCCGGGATTAAAACTAGCTAGGATTTTTCAGAAAACGCAATCCGGGAGTTGGCTGGTTCAGCCGAGAACTTCCCCTAACGCCCAGTAAACTCAACACTAAGATTTCCTGCACAGCTTAAAATCAATCATTAACATAGAGGGAAAAAACAATAGTGAAATCCAGATCAAATGGAGATACCTGCCGTTATATTTTAGAATCTAAACTATCATTCAAACCCCAGAGATCAAACAAGACACCTATGCCTGAATTAATCTTCATCAAGCTATTATTGATGACTGAAAGTAAAATTATGCAAAAAAATAAAAGATCTTACAACATTTCCAGAAGAGTAACACCAACAAGATTTCAACCCCAAAGTCTTTCTTTATTGCACAAAAAATGACTACAAGAGAGCATTCTTTAGCACCAGACTCTCAAATCCAATCTGATATCAAATGACCCATAGCACCCTATTTAAAGGACAAATTCCCAACGGCTAGTTCGAGTGATCCATGTCAAAATGATCTCGATCGTCGATGAGGATCAAGATTTCTTTTAATCTCATCCGTCGAATTTTTAAATGCATTTTAATATATTTAAAAAAAAAAATTCTGCATTTATTTACTCAAAAATTAGATTTATTACTATTTTATTTTTTTTTTTAATTAATTTTAAAATTTTAAAATTTTATTATTATTTTAAATCTTTATTTTAAATTTTAATTTTTTTTTTTAGGACCTATGAGGGGATTAAAACATTTTCAACCCTCAAGACACTTTTACATCAATGACTTTTACAATTTACATCTCAAGGGGGAAACCCATTTGACATAGACCCTCATAGACCACCCAGTTCTGCGACCAAATATAATCTAGCAGATCAACACACTAGGATTCCCCTAAGATTCTAATGACAAAATTCATTCCGGCTTTGGGGTTACGCTGAAGGAAAACTCTACCGATCATGGATCAGTGAGACAAAAAACCTTTCGGAACGTAGATTATCACTAGAAAATTAGGTCCACCTAGGCAATTTACATTCATGACTCGGATCTGCTAAGATTATTTACAATTTACACATGCAGACTGGGTTTACAACATAACATAATCGAACAGATGATGACAGTCGAATGGCACGGACATGTTGATCCAGCGCTGTCCCTTCTGCAAAAAAGGGGGTGTATTGCTATGGGTAGTTGACACGTAGTGGTCAACATCTGGCTCTACTTGGGGACACGTTGCTGCACTGTAGGAATGTGCGAATCCAGAATCTGCGTCCACGCAACACACAACAAAACATAAGTAGCGTCCATCCAAAAATCATCATATAATATTAAGCACATGAAAGATATAAGCTCTTCATTTATTAACTATCTGGAAAAGTAAATCTAATCCTAAAACAAAAATGAAAATGCTGAAAAAACAAGGAGTAGGGTTAGAAATACAAAGGATGCCCCATGGCATTAGATGTGTTCAATATAGTGTATATTGAGCATTTGCTTGCTTTCAGGCAAATTTGCCGGCTGCTTGTCGGATGTGCCATGTCCAATTCTGCATATGGTAGGACTCTTTCCAATCCGAAAATCAAGTTGCTCGCGGCTGTCTGATGCATCAAATCTTTTCTTTTTCTTCCTCTTGCGCTTTTTCTTCCTGACAGGCTGTGTCACTGATGACGTGGAACTTTCTGCTTCAAAGCTCTCAGATGAAGTATGTAAGATATGTGTGACATGTCTTTCTTCATTTTGCATCTGCCCTGTAAAGGATGATGGATCAATCTCACAGGTGCCATGAGTTATAACTTGATCTTCAATGACTGGTGGATTAACCGTGTGAGCATCAATCTGATTATTAATTTCCCTTTTATCCAAGTCACCTTCAATTATCCACTTTTCAATGGAACAAAGGACCTCATAATAAGATGGAGCTTGCTATAACAGATAAGGAGGCTCCTGATCTATTGACATTCCCTAGTTTCTTTCATCCTCTGACAACTGTTGAAATTTCTGAACGGCATCTATTTGACTAGAGTGTTCAACCTTCATAGCGCTGATTTCCTTGGCATGGTCTTCTTCCATCGTCAATAACTTATTTTGCATAGAATTAATTTCCTTATCATGATTAGCTTTCATGGTCGTCATATTTTCCTCTAAGCCTGATAACTTGCTTTGCATAAAACTAATTTCTGTGTCATGATTAGTTTTCATGGCCTCAATTTCCTTAGCATGTTGATTTTTCATGTTGGTTATGTAATCAGAGTATTCAATTTTCATGATCTCCATCTCCTTATTACGTTTTTCCAGGTGGGTGCATAACATTCTCACATCATTGGCGTAATTAGTTTGATTGATCTCCATATTTTTTAGTAGCCGCATTAGTTCTTGTATAATTTGCTTATGATCTTCCTTTTTATTGTCAACACAGATTTTATAATTTGTCACTGCTTTTCCACTATCATGGATTTGATCTGTAATGGGACAAGTGGATGGCACATTTTGATATGAAGAATTGTCTTGAAATCTTTCATCGACAACTAGACCTTTTACAAGATTACTTTCATTTCGTTGCACAATTTTAGGGGCACAAGGCGAGCTATCTGGATCACCATATCTATCTTTAAAAGCATCGATAATGTCTTGTAAAGAAGTGAAAGAATCTTCAGGACAATTATTAAACCAGTTCAAAGCATCACCATTTAAAGAACTGACAAATAGACGCATTTTGACATCTTCATGATTATATTGAGGAAGTCTACAATATATGATCATTACACTAGTAAACTTGTTTAAATCTTTTCTAACAGCGACTGAATCACCACCTGAGAACAAAAATAATTTAGAAATGGTCTCTTCTGGAAAATTATGGAGATTATCAGTAAAATGACATGGTTTAAACGAATAATTCATGATGAATAATGAGGGACCAAATGGATGACAGAACGAGATCTTTGCTCAAGAAAATCACTAGATGAAAGAAGTGGAGTCGCCACTTGAACAATGAATCTAATTCTAAGATCCAAAAAGCAACAAACAAGCAGATATGAGGGAGGCTTCTTGCTTGGGAAAAATAAAAGAAATGGAGTCGCCACCCAAACAAGAAATGAACTGAAGAGTAGTTGCTGATATGACGAAAGATAAGGCGATGAAAAGATCCAAATGATGCCAAAAAATGTTGAATCTGCCTGCTCAAATGAGAGATGAGAAAGATGAAAGAATGATGAGAAATGAGAAGATCAATGTCGAATAAACCGAGGACAGAAAAAACTTTATCCCCGGCAACGACGCCAAAAAATGTTGTCACACAGATTGTCATGACAACGCTCAGACCTGGGGCTGTCACCCTGATCCCGATCTCTCTGTTTTGAGCCATCTCCCACGGCTAAGGGGGGTAGACCCTATGGGATAAAAGATGACCCACTGTGGACCAGTTGGGTTGGGAGACATAGCAAGGCAATACTAATACTCGATTGATTTTAGGAGTTAATGTACTGTACTAGTGCCTTATGGAGTTAATGATTCAATGATTATTTATTAAATGTTGCAGAAGTATAAACCATGTAAAACAATCACTTATCATCAAATAACCCAAACGATGTAAGATATTCAACAAATGCACAACGCCTTAACGATGATCTAGCAATTAAACTTCAAGAAAAATTAAATGCTTTAAATGATCATAAAATTTAAATGTTGACTAGTTACCATTTTCACATAGCTGATTTCAGATGAACATTTAAGTACATTTAACCACATAAAAATGATAAATATTGATCCCACATCAAAAAAACTATTAGCCTTAACGAAATATGCCAAGAATTTGGAAATGTGACAAAATATGCTAAGACTAAAAGTGACGCAAAAAATATTTCAGGAAAAACAACTTTTTATGATTTTTA
>APFE031269192.1:52392-74819 GCA_000404065.3 Pinus taeda
TTTAATTTTTAATTTTTGGATTCTCGAACTTAGCCTTTGGAAAAATCACCTAGGACTAGGACTTAGGACCTATGAGGAGATTAAAACATTTTCTAACCTTCAAGACACTTTAAATCATGACTTTTACAAGTTTACATCTCAAGGGGGAAAACCCATTTGACATAAACCCTCATAGACCACCCAATTCTGCGACCAAATATAATTTAGCAGATCAACACACTAGGATTCCCCTAAGATTCTAATGACAAAATTCATTCCGGCTTTGGGGTTAGGCTGAAGGAAAACTCTGCCGATCATGGATTGGTGAGACAAAAAACCTTCCGGAACATAGACTATCACTAGAAAATTAGGTCCACCTAGGCAATGTACATTCATGACTCAGATCTGCTAAGATTATTTACAATTTACACATACAGACTGGGTTTACAACATAACATAATCGGGCAGATGATGACAATCGAATGGCACGGACATGTCGATCCAGCGCTGTCCCTTCTGCAAAAAAGGGGGTGTATTGCTATGGGTAGTTGACACATAATGGTCAACAGACCCAAGCATGAAATCCATGCTAATAAGTCACAATAATAATAATAATAAAAGTTATTTTCTTTATTCTTTTGACAAGTACATTACATGATGACTCAAGTGCATTATTGAAGACCGAACATAATTACATTTTCCAACACTCCCTCTTAACTAGGTAGGTACTCATAATGTACAAATAAATAGAAGATCTCAAACTATATGAAACATGAAGAAATTTAGGCACCGCAATTCCATGGACTAGATATTCCTAACCAGGGAAATCTATCCAAATAGTCACTCAATAGTTTAGGCACCGCAATGCCATGGACTAGATTCCTGACCAAGGCAATCTATCCAGGTGGGACTAAAATGGACTCAAGCTTTTAGCCCCTTTAGGTACCCTCAGAATTACTTGCTAACCATCAACCCAAAAAATCTAGGTGTGTATCCAAAACATAGTTCAATAATCAACACCACCTTTCTAACTTTGGGACCTAGACATCAACACAAAATGATGGCCAGAAATCTTCCCAGACAATGCTTCACTCGCAAAGCCTCAACACCCCTTGATCCAGCAAATCAAGAATGACCAATCTCTCCCAATCAAATTGATTGGTAACCAACATGCTATCAAATCCTTTGAGAGATTCACCTGTACAAACACAACCCCAATCAATAATATACTTTCACATGTACATACTCAAATACAAACCTCTCGGGTCTTTCAGACAACTAGATGTTGCTTCTCAACTTTCCATTGTAGGACTATCAACCAAATATTTGACAGAAGATTCCTAAATCATATGTTTTCCTTCCTACTTCCCATGTAGCAACATATTCTCTGAAATTCGTTCTACATTTAACATCAAGCTATGCCCTCCCTCTCAACTAGAAAGCATCTCTTTAACCGGATTCCCTCTTAATCTTAGGAAGTTCTCTTTTATTCATGCTTTCTTAGGGAGATCAGCTTCTTTTTATCATCGAAGAATCTTTGTGGCTTCCAACCATATCAGAGTTATCATCATCCCCATGATGCTTTTCACATCAATGAGCATCTTCACCATATTGAATATTGTGTACCTAAACAAATTAAATAGCAAGTACAACCAAATCTACAGAAGCATGATGTTAGCCATATCAGAATTATGGAAGCATTTCATCTTTATACATATCAGATATCCAAACTCAATTACAAACAAGAAACATATACTCTTCAACATTTTGCTAGGACTTTTGTCACACACCCTAGACTACATCAGAATACTTCTTATTCCATCTAGGGTTTCAATGTTCCTTCCAAAGGTATGACATACCTTCCTTCGACATATGACAAACTCTAGAAACAATTCACACAAATATAGATCTTTGAAGCATCTAACAACCTTTCAAAATACATATGTTAGACTTTTCACTAGGGATTCATACAAATCCTAGATTTCATGCAAAAGAATTAATCAATGTCAATCACAACTTAGTTATTAACTTGACTAGCTTCCACTAGGATTAGTTCCAGCCCCTAGATTTTCAATCAACCATCAATCAGTGACTAACATGAGCAGCTACCATTAGGGTTAGTTGCAAACCCCAAATTTCTAATCAATCATTTTTTTTCTATATAATATACCTAAGCACCCATGGGGGATTTGAACCGATGACCTATCGCAAGGAGTGTCTTAACAGTACACCCATTCACTGTCAATCCAAAGCCCCGTGGGTGATTTCTAATCATTCATTAATCTTAACCAAAAATTCAAATTTCAACAAATCTCAAATTATCATACAGTCATCATACATCAAAGATTTCTACTTCGACTAAGGTTTAACTCCAAAACCCTACAATTCCAATTTCACAATCTTAGCAATTTTACACAGATCTCAAACCATATTTCAGATATTTTACTTTGACTAAGGTTTAACTCCAAAACCCTAGAATTCCATTTTTCACAATCTCAAGAGTGATTAAATACATAGATCTCAGATTGTTATATTACACACATTAGACATTGTCACTACCAAGATTTAACTGCCAAACCCTAGATTTTCATTTTCCAACAACCATCTAAATAGATTTCAAATTGTTATATCACACATACTAGACAATTAAATTCACTAGGGTTTAGCTACAAAAACCCTAGATTTCCAAATATTATCATCCTCGAATTTCAGACAAGGATTTCCATTAAATCCTAAGACTTATGACCATCAATGGCTAGGTCAACGCACACATCTAAGAATTCATAATCATACATAAGCATATCATATGTCCAACAACATTAATACATTTGACCGAGACCAAGCTAGGGTTTCCAACCAAAAGTACATATCTATACATGCCTAAATTTCAACATCATGCAAGTATATTTCATATCATGTGTTAGTGAAACCCATCTTCACAATGATCAATAAGAGTTCGACACAGAACCATCTTGATTACACTAGGGTTTGATCAAACAAACACACACATACCAAGGAAACCATTTCTAAGACAATATAAGGATCTTGCTCACACATTCCACCAAACCCTAATGAGCTAGGGTTTCAATGTAGAAACATAACAAACCCAATATAACCAAAACTTCAATAAGTTCGGGGTTTTAGACCTTATCATTCAACCCTAACAAGTTAGGTTTTCCTGATCATACTAAAAACCCACACAGGACACCATCAATAAAATGTCAACTAGCATTCCACAATATCCCTAAGCAGTTTAAGGTTTCAAACATTCACATTAGCATACCCTTGAGTTAGGGTTTTCCAAAACCTATCTAGTGTTCTACATAATCAGTCAAGTGTGGGGTGGGTAGATTTATCAAAAGATAAATCACCCAAACAAGAATCACTAAGATTCAATACAGCTAGTCATAACAAAGTTAGTAATAGATCATCAAATGAATAATCCTTTCAATCAATGTATTTAAGCATACCTTTGTTACTTGACTAACCTTGTCTTAAGAGATCCTCCTTGCAGATGTTTTTCCTAGTCAAGAAAATAGAGGGAGAAAGGTGATTAGGATTTAATATAATCAAAACACTAAATGAGTACATAAACCCAAAACTGAAAAGACATGAAATACTTACCTTTGGAAGTTGTTGGGGGCTCCCTCCAAAGATTGAGGGATACCTACAAACTTATAAAACCAATACAAAAATGCCTTTTCCAAAATATGTTAAAAACCTGTAAACTCTAAAACATATAAAAGAAGATATATAAAGCTCCAAGCAAAGGACTTAATAGTGTAAGTCCCTAATTTCGGGTTCTTTGGGCTTGACTTTCTTTGAGTCTCCTTTTATAGCAAGGTTGGCTTGATCCCTTCCTCTCTTCCTATTCTTTGGATTCTCGGGACAGTCACTCTTGTAGTGACCCTTCTTATGACATTGATAACACTCTATCTTGGACATGTCAACTTTCTTCCTCGGTCCCTTTGATCTCTTTCCTTTATGAGGAGCAACATAAGCATTTGATACTGCTTCAGGATTGGAAACCATTGAGATCATTAATTCTTCTTGACTACAGGCAGTCCATAATTCTTCAAAGGTGGGAGCTACCTTCCAACTATTGAGACCTGTAGCAAATGCAACCCAAGAGGGTGGCAATCCTAATAGAGCAGTGATCACAAGTTCTTTGTCTGGAACAATCTCACTGATGGCCAAGAGATCATCCCTGAGTCTAGCTATCTTCACAAAGAAGGTTGCCACAGTATCTTCTTTATTCATCTTCGTAGTCCTAAGCTCATTCTTCAAACTTGCTACTTGACCAATACTCTTAATAATAAGCAGCTTCGACAAGGCTTCATAAATTTCTTGAGCATGATCGATGTTGGCTATGAATGGAACAAGATTGTTCTTTATCCCTTCTACCATCAGATTCATGGCTAGCAATTTTAGTTCTCTGTATTTTGCTTTGTTGGCGTCACTGGCTTCTTTACATTTCCTCTTACCAAGTCCAACACCTTGTTCTTTTCGAGGATTAGGTCAATCCTGTTTGTTCTCACCCTTGATTGAGTTAGACATCTTCCTTGAATATAATAGACTCCTTCCCTAAGATAGTACCTATGAATGAATCAAGTGAGACGGCCCTTTTTTTTCTTCCTTCTTCAAAAGCTCTGATACTATGTTAGAAAATCAGAAAGGCAATAAAGAATTTCTTAATCATGATAATTACTTGTGATGTTTCTTATTATTACAATTCTTTATATCTTCTTTCTTTAGCTCACCAAGCAATTACCAAAAGCAACAACACATAAAACAATAGACACCAAATGTAGGCAGATGTCAGGGCAAAACCCCCCTTGAGGGGAAAACCCAGGGAAGGTAATTCTTCCTTTCAATAGTATTTTTTGAGAATCTTCACCCTAGACCAAGACCAGACCTTCCCTCCACACCAAGTCAGCCTCCCAGAATTTCGACCTCTTCCCAACAACTTCAACTATGCAGCAACTTACGACAACTGGCAGCTTCCGACAATAGTGAAATTTGGAAGACTTCGATCTCCCAATTGAGAACATGAAACAAAGAGAGAGAGAGACACCAAAATTTCGATTTTCCTTGTCTCCTTAGACTTCCCCAAACTCACATTCACTTCGGCTTCCCAGCAACAGACTTCGCACCTTTTCCCAGCTACAAGAGAACTTCGAACTTTTGCCTAGCAACAAGAGATTTTTGCACTTCTTCCCAGCTACAAGAGAATTCAAACTTGTGAGAGAATGATGCTCCAAAAGAATTCGATGAGCTTCCTTTTATAGGCTTCTTGTAGGATCGAATAGGGTCCTTAGGCCAACTTGATCTTCTCTTAGGCCGACATGGTGTGGAGGTTACATAATTCATATTTGACTCAATATTTAACCTTTTTACATGATTCAAAGCCCAAGAAGGGTCTCTTTAAATGTACAATGACTCTATAAACTCAGAATAAATCCTATAAGTCCTCAATGGGGACTTGACCTAAAACATGGTGATCCAAGCATGAAACTCGTGCTTTAATAAGTCACAATAATAATAATAATAATTCTTTTCTTTATTCTTTTGACAAGCACATTACATGATGACTCAAGTACAATATTGAAGACCGAACATAGTTATATTTTCCAACAATCTTCAGCAAGGGTTGGGAAGAGCACTTGCAACACATTTGGCAGGTCCTTCGAACCCTGCGACAACACAAACTGTGTGCCAACTTGGAGAAATGCACCTTTGGCATGAGCTAGGTCCAATATATGGGTTACAACATAGATGAGCAAGGTGTGCATGTGGATCTAGTTAAGATCCAAGTCATTCGGGATTGACCAGCCTCGAACACTCTAATAGAGCTTTGTATCTTTTTGGGTCTCACAAATTTTTATCAGAGGTTCGTGTTGGGATTCTCCCATATTACTTGGGCTTTTAGTCAGATTACTAAGGGTTGAGTGAAGGCAAATTTTTCTCTAGTTTGAGCCCCAACGAAAGGCATTCGTTGAGCTAAAGCACCGCCTCTGCTCTGCACCTGTACTCACATTGCGAGACTTGCAGCAGCCATTTGAAATTGAGATAGACACCTCTGACTATGATATTGGTGCAATCCTCACCTAGCACAAGCATCCAATGGACTATCATAGTGAGACACTTTCTGATACAATTCGAAAGTACCGCACCTATGATAAAGAGATATATTCTATTGTGCAGGCTTGTCGGCAATGGAAACATTACATTCTGGGGAAGGAGACGATCATCCATACTGATCATCGACCTCTTCAGCTTATACAGGCACAAGGAAAGTTGCAGAATGATCACCATCAGAAGTGGTTTACATATCTGCAACAAGTCCACTTGAACATTAAATACAAAAAGGGCAGCACCAATCATGTTGCAAATTGCCTCAACCAGCCCCTAGTTGTAACACTGACTACTGTTCTCAACTCTTGTGGCCACGAGACCTCTGGATGGCTGCAATTGTATGAAAATGATCCAGAGTTCGCCACCACATACCAGATGCTAGTGGATGGCAAGCAAGTTCTCGATTTCCACCTCTAGGATGCATTATTATGCTACCTAGGCCACCTTTGTGTCCCATCAAGCAAGCATGCCAAGCTGGTTCGGGAGGTGCACTACAGTCGGGTCATACTATCGTAGGACACTTTGGTGTGGAGAAAACTGTGGCCATACTACATAAGTAATTTTACTGGTGAAAACTCTGATAGGATGTTGGAAAATATATCAGATCTTACACAGCTTGTGCCATCGCCAAGCCAACCATTAAGAAGCAAGGCTTTTACACTCCTCTACCTACTCTCATCCAGCCTTGGGAATCCATCTTCATGGACTATCTATCTGGTCTCCCTTCTACCAAGCATGGTAATCACTATGTATTTGTGGTCGTGGACAAATTTTCTAAGATGGCTATATTGGCAGCCTACAAGAAGAGTATCACAGTAGAGGACACTGCCAAACTCTTCTTTCAACGAGTGTGGGTACATTTTGGGATCTCGTAGACCATTATATCATATCGGGATAACAAGTTCCTAAGCACATTTTGGTCAAGCCTCTGGACACTATTAGACACCAACCTCACCAAGTCGACTGCATTCCATCCCTAGACTAATGGCCAGACAGAGGTGGTCAATAGGATGATAATGCACATAATCCGCATGTACAACTCCAAGCATCCAGGAACCTAGGATGAAAACCTTCCCTATGTGCAACACAATTATAACAGAGCTCTCCATAGCTCGACTGATTGCAGTCCCTTTCAAGTGGGTTTGGGATTTCAACTATTATGTGTGATTGATGTCGCCATGCGTCATACGACTACACATACATAATCCACACATGTCTAGTATGAGGTTGATAAAGCAACTAGGTTTATTAAATGCATCCAGCGCATCTGCCAACAGGTTCACGACATCTTGGAGAAGTCCAATGCCAAGTACAAGTAGCGACATGATCAACATCGGGTGCCACACAAGTTTCAGGTGGGTGACAAAGTTTGGTTGCATTTGTAGAAAGAATGCCTTACTGGAGCGCATCAGAAGCTCAGACCAGTCCGATATGGGCCTTACACCATCACCAAGGTTGTGGGAGACAATGCTTTTGAGCTCATCATTCCCCCATTCCTTGGCCTGCACCCAGTGTTCAATGTAAACCGCCATCGACCATACTTTCCCCAATTACTGGAAACATCAAACATTGCAGAACAGGGCACACCAATAGAGTTAAACCCAAATTGCATGGAACAAGCCAAAACTGATTGGATCATGGACATGCAAACCAAGAACACTCGTCAGCAAAAAATCTCACTGTATCGGGTTGTCAAAGCTAGCCAACTCCTGCACCAAGACAAGTGGCTCACCAGGGACCAAGTTCAGTAGAAGTTTCCCCATCTCATGGAGGCACTCAATGCAATGGGGACCATTGTTTCCTAAGGGGGAGAACTGATTTAGGTGGATATTGGTGGCCACTCACCTATTCCATTTCAACCCCCACCATTGTTTCTTTCAGTTTCCTTAATTGTAGCACAATTTACTACTTTTGGCAATTTTTTGGGTCCTAAACTTCCAGAGTTGTTTTGAGGACCTAAACGACGTTTTTTGGAAAATGGGCAAACCCATAGGGGTTTGCGGTCAAAAGTTGTAGTCCTCAGATAGATCTTTCTAATGAGGTATCGTACGCGTCAAACGAAGATCATATGCCAAAGTTAGGACCCAAGAAGTTGATGTACTAATTTACCCCAACGGGGCCCACAAGCTTTTGGCACTTTATCTTCTTCTTCTAGGGTTAAGTTTTTGGATGTTTAAGGTCTTCCATTGTTTCTCAATAATAAATTGGTCTTTGAGCCTCATTGTAACACGGTTCAGAAGGCATGTAGCTGCTAATCTCTTCGCAGAGAGAAGCTATCATCACCTAAGCTAGTTTATTTCCATTCTGCATGTAAACAGTTTTCAATACTTTGTTATCACTGAATTGAAGTTTTGCTTTTGCTGTCTCTTTGTGTTTCTGTTCATATCTGTATTTCATTTCGTTCCTTCATAAACTGCATCACCAACACAAAGGAGGTAAGCCTGAAGGTGATGTGCGGAGATCGCTTAGCAAAACAATGATTTTGATTTTTTCTCAAGTTGGTTTCAGACTTTTCTGCTCAAATTCAGCAGCCAAATTCAAGTTTCAGCAGGCCCAACTCGAATTCAGTACCTTTGGGTGTAATTTTTAGCAGCCCAAACAAATTCCAATTTCCTGTAATTATCAGCAGTAATTCCACTTGTAAATCTGGTTGTTTTCCACTCGTCAGTACTATCACAGCTCCTGTAAGCTCTCTTTCTGCACCTCCTGTGTCCTGCACACTTCCCACCTCCCAAATAATGGTCCCCTCGACTCCCCACGTGCATCCTCCTGTCCTTGCCAAGAAGACTTGCAATTTTCTTGCTGTGCCATCCGCTGACAGTTTTCAGCTGTCCTAGCCACCTCCGCCATATCTTCATAAACTTTTGTTAGTTGGCTGCCCAACTACCCAGCTCTCTTTCAATAGCAGACTTTTGGGTGAACAGGCAAAGAGGGAAGAATTTTAAATTTAAATTTTTGGTCGGCAAGGTAATCCCCAACCTCCTCACCAGTTTCCACTCGTCGTATCATGGCCAATACCAATGCTCCATCCTTCAGTTCAGCAAATTTTCATCTATTAAACGGAATACATTCACATTATTACAGTTTGTTCATTAGTCTTTAAAGGGACAACATCTTTGCCATGGACACTGAGATGTAGTTATAATCACAGGCTGTAACACTTGGCACCTACCCTAGAGAATTCGTACACATTTCACAATTTCGTATCGATAATTTTGTGGAAATTTGTTCTTTTTTTTTTTTTGTCTCCGATTCCAAACATATGGCATGCGGTCTTCCAAGGTTATGTTTCCAGTTTTCTAAATTAGTACAAATAATAGTTAATATAGATTTTCATAATGTACAGATGTTATGTGGTCTTGTAAGTTGTGGCCAACATTAATTGCCCAAATGCTGAAGTTTATGTTGAACACTGACATGACATTTTCTTACTAATCCCAAAGTGAATTATGTTATCATTTTAATCATTATTTTCAACCACTCTTTTACCCTTCTATAATTGAGTCGCTAGTATGCTATTTTCAAACCGGTGTTTAGCTGTTCAGCTTTTGTTTATCCCCCTTTTCTCAATGCTGCTTCCATTGGCTGTCCCAGATCGGCAATCGAGGCATGATGCTGAACTTTTGAGTCTGGCTGAAGGAATGCCCAGCCCACGTGATCCAGAAGCTTTTAGTTTTTGGGTATGTATGATGAGTTAAGGTCTCAAAGATCAATGTGGCAATGCTAGTATTCTGTGGTTCACCTGTTTATCTCATAGTTAAATTTTAATGGTTTGACTGTAGTTTGTAAACCTTTTACATATGAGGCCTTCCGAGAGACTAGAACTTCTGCGGTTAACTGATACTCGTGAGGTAAATGTTTGTGATCTTCCAAATTATCTCATTTTCTATTAATGAACTAATATGTACAAAAAGGATAGGCATATATTAGGGTATTTTAATACTCTCTTCTAGTCTAGATATGCAATTTTTTCATCTCCTTGGTTGATGAGGAATCGACAGCGCCATAATCATCAAGTCAGAGCTGTTCATGACCGTTTTTCTGTGCTATCCTAATTCATCATCTATCACTTTGTTTGGTCCATGCAGAGGATATCTCGGGGGCTTATTTTCTTACGGGTGGAACGAGGATGCCGTGTATAATTATCCAAATGCAGGGCTGATTTTTTTATTCATGTTTTAATCATTTTTCGTTATAGCATATGCCACTGTATATTCCATTGTATTCAATAGACTTATGGCCTCTAGTTTGCACAAGATTGGGCAGTGTTCCCTATTAACAAACATATACAAGTCTTGTCAAGTAAACCACAATCAATTTTGTCTGCCAAGCAGTGTAAATCACATGGCAGTCCGTGCTTTTTGTATTGCGTTATTTTCAGGAATATTCACATAGAATTATTTATTAGTGTATCAACTCTTTTTATAAATTTATTGTGGTGCCCTTCTTTGACCAGATGGAACTTTTAGTTAGGGGGGATATACTGCACTTCCGATGTATGGGGAGACTCCCCAGGAATGCAGTGAACTCCTTTCTACAATTGTAAGTGTGGTTCTAGTTGTAAAATATCTTCTGAGTAAACCTGACATTTTGAATGTTTTTATGGTGCATACATGACATGTCTTCGGTAACAGGGAATCATAAGCCGATTATTCTGGTAAGATAATGTTTACTGGTTATGTTTGTTACTACCTTGAAAGAAAATGCATTTTGTATTACATTTTTCTCAAAGATATATTTAGCGCTACCTACGAAATGAGGCCAACGTCCCTTACTCAATAGAGGCATTAACGGCCACCATATCACCCTTAGCCCCAAGTTCTAAAGAGCTTCATCTTTCTTAAACTTGTCAAGCATTAATCTGAGTGACCAACCCTAACACTGAAAGTTAAGAGTTTATGTCCTTCAAGAAGGTCGAACACCAGCCTTTCGACAAGAAAGGAGGAGCTGTGAGGCCAATGGCTCTTCAACATTATCTTTTTCATTATTTGAGATGCCACACATCTCTTTTAAAGGTGCATCTTTCCATTAGAGCAGGCCAATGAAGAAAGTTGAAAATTGTATGATTTTTTCACCATGTCCTAAGGATGAAGCACATTAGTTGGTTCGAAACGTCGAACAAATCCTAATGATGTGATTAATCCGAAAGACATTCATCTAAAGTTGAAAATTCTTTTGAAGTCCAGAGCTCTAAACAATGAACCACTTTGCATTCTCAAAAAAACATGCTCAAGTGTGTCCTCTTTCACACATATATAACACACAAAGCATTTATCATACCTTAAGGGTATTGTCATGATTCTATTCTCCGATTATGGTTAGTATCATTCATTGTTTTTAATTTTTTTTTTTTTTAAGGAAGCCATTACAAAAATATATTCATTATGAGTTCAACATATCACTTGTGGGAATTGAACTCGGGTGGAGAGGGTAACAATCATTCCTTCCAACCATCCAATATAAATCCAATTAACAGATGTAATAAAATATTATATAAGAATGTACAAAACTGGTTCCTTTTATTAGTAAAATGATTTGGCAATATACAAGCATAATGATTGTTAGGATTTCAACTTTTAGAGTTTCATAATGGCATTTTTGTTTCTTAATTATATGCAATATTATTATCATAGGTTTACAACTTTACTTAATATTTTACTGCAGTCAATATCATGGTCATTGCCATTCTAGAACATCTATAATTTAATTTGCAATTGTTAAATAATTATAATTCATGAATGTATGAAGTGATATAAACAAATTTGTATTATTCATATAATATAATTATAATTAATGAGTACGAGAAGTGAAATAAACAAACATGTGTTATTCATATGATAAAATGGAGGCTTTTGCAATTGCAAATATTGTTATAGAGTTTTTGGTTTTATTGCATTTAAAAGCTTTTGTGCAAGGTTGTCTTCCAATGTAACTAGGACAAACAACTCCACATACATAACAATGTTGAAACTTAAAAGCATATGAATTAAATGTATAATAAAATGCTAAAATGGATATTCTAAAACGGTATGCAAACCATAAACCCTAGCATAATTATGCATTTTGTTGCCAACCAATTAAAACCAATATCTCTCATATTAGCAATATGGTAGGAAAGAGTTGGAGAAACATCAATTAGTATTATCCTCATTAGTTAGACTAATACATACCTTTTGAACATTAGTTTTGATCAATTGGACAATTTATATTCTCATACAAGGCGAAGCATGTGTTGAGATAAAATGAAAGAATAATTGAGGATAACTTCATCCATTGTTATAAAGAATCTTTCTATTGAGAAAGTTAATGCATTCTTTCAAAGCAATAACTACTTTAACAATATGAAAAGAAATGATGCATCAAACAAATGCCATTTTTATCATGTTATCTAATATTAAATGGAAATGAAGCCTTGAATAAATGTCATTTTTTTCTTGTCATATGACATTTGATTTCTAAAAATTGGAATGTATGGATTATTAAAATTAAGATTCAGGGTCAATGTTTTTTTTATAGATCCATGAACATTTTCTAGTTGGGTTTTTTTGTCAACTATTTTTCCATCATGCATGATTCCATCTTACCCATTAACCAATTATTGAAATTGATGTTTGATATTCATGATTTGCAACTTATTGGTAGGAAAGGAAAAAATGTGTTACCATACAAGGTAATTTAAATTTCAAAGTTTGTTGTTTGGGTATTAAAGTTTTAACTCAAGATATTTATGCATGCGTTGGATATTCTTTTGATAATGAAGTTATGATATATCCATTTTATTTTAAGTGCTACAACTTAATTGCAGTTCAAATTCAAAACTAAGACATTGAATATTTAGTATTTTAGTGAAGACATTTTTAGGGGAAATTTATCGTCAAGATATATCAAAATTATGGAATTCTCATATTTTCTTTCATTCTTCCTAAAGAAAACCTTGTTTCCAAGATTCCTTTACTTTTTCTCTTTATGTGATTCTCATAACCTTCCTTGCATAGGGACAATGAAAGACATTAACTTTTTGGATGTGGACAATTTAATCTAGGTGAATAACATACATAGGTCTGTGAATCTATGCCACTTACCTTGGGTGGATGATGTTCATTGAGTGTGAGATGCTCAATTGTGAGCTCAGCTACACTAGTTAAAGATGAGAATAAAGTTGATCAAAGCTTTCGTCGAAGTTGTAGCCACAAAGGAGGCCATGAAATCCATCATTCCTTTGAAGATAGCCATGGTCCATATGACCACACAAGATGAGATTGAGCATGAAATTGTGGACCACTACATAATGGTGTCTTAATCACAAGGGGTGTTTCTATAAAGAGAGGAAGCTAAACAAAAATGCCTTGATATTGTTCCATATAAAATCTCAAAAGTGCAGAAGAGAGCCTACAATCTAGCCTTATCCTTGGTGACCTAGCTACAATGATCCATGAAATGGCAAATGATAAGGTCCCTAACCTCCATGGCTTCCACTTTGAGTTTACAAGGTCACTTGGGCCTTTGTTAGACCAATGAAGCTTTGCACAACTGGTCTCTAGGTGTGGGGATTAATCAAGGACTCATTTAGTTCATACACAAGGCAAGGGACCCAAAGGTTATCATGAGTTGATTTCCTAGTACTTTGTTCAACACCTCCTACAAGAGTTTAGTCAAAGCTTTGGCTTTATGGCTAAAGCATATACTTTCACAATTTAGCTCAAGAACATTGACTTTATTTGGGGTGTTACATTCTTGATAATGTTATCGTAGCTTGGGAGGAAGGGGAATGAGTTCGAACCTCATAGCTTGTTTATAAAAATTGATTTTAATTATCAAATAGAGTGGCCCTTCATCTTATCCATGCTCAAAGCCCAAGGGTTTCAACCTATTTTTCTTCACTACATTGAAACCCTCTTTGCCTATATGTTTATTACTAATGTCAATTATATGGAATTGGATTGTTTCAGTGCATTAGAAAATGTTGCCCCTTGGGTGCGTCCCTCTATGTCATGACAATTGAGGCACTTGGCTACTTGCTTAATTATGTAACCAATCAAGTAAACATTCAAGGGATTCCTCTTCTTGACCTTGAGGAAGGGTAGTTAATCAACATACACTTTAATTTGCAAATGATTATTTTTTTATTATCTCAAAGAAAGAACAATCCCAAAGCCATACCATAAATTGTCTCAACATTTTTTACATTGCTTCAAGGTCTGGTATTAAATAGTCCAAGATTCAATGCTACACATGACCAAAGGCCAATTTTAGAGTCACTAACCTCCTAAAAATAATCTTGGAACCAACCTAATTAGTATTTCAAGTTCCTTGGTATTCTTTTTCCTTTCTAGGCTTCTCCTTAGGAGGTTTGGGAGGTGGTAGTGTAAAGAGTTGAGAATAAGGTAGATAAATTGATAATTAAACCCTTACCACTGGTAGCCAAATTCCATATTTGCAACAAAGTGCTAGCAGCCAAATTCCATATTTATAACAAATTGTTGACAATTAGTCATGTATATTACTCTTCAATTAATTTTTGTCAAAGACAACTTATGGGTGCCTTTGAAAATCCCTGTGTTAAATTATGGTATATTCTATGCTTAGAGAAGTTTACTTATTTTTCTTTTTATTATCAACAGATTAGCAATCACATATACATTAAGTGTAGATAGAACATGAAATGATCAACAGAAGACAAGCCAAGACAAGAGACACAAGATGTGGCGACTAGTCAGCGACAAACCCCAATGTTGGGAGACCCTTTGATTAAATCTTCTTTTATCTTCAATAGTTCAATAGAGACAAATAGTGCAAAATCTGAATTCTATAATTTTATATCAGTAGCAGCAAACCCTAGATCAACAAAGTCAAACTTGGTCAAACTAGTTGAAATTGACCTCTAAAATACTTGGTCAATTTCCGGTCAACTTGTCCTCGAACAGCCTGGAGAAACAACCCTTGAACAGCCCCAAAAGTTTAGTCAATTTGCAGATTTCTGAAGTCAACTTGCAGCGCTAAACTAGGGCAGTCAACATCGGTCAAACCAGAGGTCAGATCACCTCGATTTTTGTGCCAAAAATTGTGGCCTACCTAGGAGAGGAAACCACACCCAATTCGCACTTCTGGATGGTCAACGCTAGTCAAAGAGATGACCTGATGTCCTAGCATCCTTCTTTCTGTGTCTTCCTTGCCCTAGGATGTCTTCCTTTCAGCGACACGTGAGAGAGAGAGAGAGAGAGGCTCCTTTTATGCATAGGAGAGAGAGAGAGAAGATGAGTGAATGAATTTTCCAAATGAGGAGGAGGCTCCTTGTATTTATATGCAAACATTGAGGGTGAATAGACGTGATTGTTGGGCTTCTGAGCCTACATAAGTTTGTTGGCCGACCTAGACAATTTGTCCATAATCAAAATAAATTCATATCTCCATAAATACTTATTGGAATTGGATGATCTTTAGATCAATCCTACACCTCTTGATGAGAGGAATCTAGGAAAAATATCAGAAGCCATAAATAAAGTGATCCACATGGAGTTTGGCCCTAGTTGCCAATTTTAACACTATGCAAGTCTCTTTGGGCCATGTCTAACAAGTCACTGTTATGTAATAATGCATATGCAATATAATTATATATATTATATATACTATATATTATATATATATATATATACTTATATATATATATCTGGAATTGAATAATTGAATGATGAATATTAAAATAGGGTCCCTATTATAAATACCTAGGCAGGGTACCTTTCACTAATGGATGTCTTCACCAAAAGACATGTCTATTCACTAATTAACTAATTAATATTTTTCATGTTTATAACATTGCTACCTCTTTAGAGAGAGAATCAGTTAGGTGATGAATTAGTAAAAGTAAAGGTATCTCATGCCTCTCAATAAAGAAATAGATTTCTTGTTGTTGAAACCCCAATCCGCGTTGTTTGCCACGTGATGGCATCCTTGGAGGGTGTTCCTCCCTTTCCTCCACTTGATGAAGTTGTTGTCTTTTAGGAGTTAGTGGTAGCACTTTCGAATAAGCTTGGAAGCAAAGAAGTGCAATTTCGATGGCCTTCCAGAGGGGGTAAGAAGAACAATGTTGGCATTTTCTAAATGAGCCTTTATTGCAAAATTCACAAGGATGTGGTCATCTCCTTATTTGATGGACAGATGGATCAACAAAAACTGGAAGATAATGAAAAGTATTATCAAGTTTTATGCCTGCGGAAATGGGTTCTTTGATTTTTTATTTGAATTGAAATAAGATAGGGATGTAGTTTTCAGAAACTGTTTCTATCTTTTCAGATCTAGAGGGATGTACCTAAATAAATGGTCCCTAGATTTTAATCTGGACAAAGATATCTCGAATACAATTCCTATCTGGGTTAAGCTTCCTAAGTTGTCACTTTCTTGTTGGAGTGATGATTGTCTGAGAGCAATTGGAAATGGTGTTAGCAAGTATTTGGATAGGGTTGAACCCAAGGGATCTCAGTTTATTTGTGCTAAGATCTGTGTGGAAGTCGATTTGGGAAAGGGCTTTCCCTATGAAATAAATCTCACTTTGGGAGGATGGAATCGTTGTTAAACCCTAGATTACGAACAAATCCCTTTCAAGTGCTGATTTTGTCATGAATGCAACCATTTTTCGAGGGATTGCAAAAAATCCCTTGCTAGCAAGGGGCGAGATCCCCCTACAAATCAAGGTGAACAATGGCAGACACAAAATCAAGGTGGCAATCGAAAAAAATCTTTAAGAGATAAGAATCACACTGCTCAAAATAAAAATTGGGCTTTGACTTCTACAAACCCATTTGATGTATTGTAGATTCAAACGGGAAATGGCAAGGAGGACCCAAACCATAATCAACACATGGGAATCTCAAGTGAAAAAGCTCCAACATTGAATTTGGAAGATGGGTAAATAAATGGTTTAGAGGAGGGCCATATTAATAAAGGTAGCGTCAAGCTTCCTCAACTAAATTCAATTCGTACAAAGTCTTGAATTGACACTCCTTTTGTTATTGAATCTCATCCTCCAAGATTTGACAATGTTGAAGGAGGTCCTCTTAGTTCAAGGGTGATCACTCGAAACATGGCACATTCTCTTGTTTGGGAAGACGAAGGAAGCAACCATGAAACAAAAATTAACAAGAAGAGGCAAGGAAGGCCACCTAAGAAGATAGTTTGTGAAAATGAAGTTGAAAAAATAATAAATTAGGAAATCGACAGTGATTTTGGAATTTTGAAATTAAAAGCCCCTTAAGAAGCTAACATACCTAAAGAAGTAGGAAGTTCTCTTCAAAACTCTCCTACGAAATGATGAAAGTATTTTCTAGAACATAAGGGGTATGGGAACCCCGTTAAAATCCCAGGTGGTAAAGGATATGATAAAACAAGAGAACCCATGGATACTCCTTCTACAGTAGACCAAACTTGAGGAGAAAGAGGTCAATGAGGAAGCTAAGTCATTTTGGAGAGACAATAGTGGAATAATGCAATACTAAAGAGATGCTTTAGGTGGTTTAGGTATGTGTTGGTTTGAATCTCATTTTAAAGTAATTGATAGATGAAGTCTCAATTGTGGATAGCGACTCTCATAGAACTACTTGATTCAAGTGAGTGAATTCGTGTCATTAACATATACACTACTGTGCAATATGGTGACAAAATGGAGTTCAAGGACTCTTCAAATATGTGAAGGCCGACATATCAATTATATAATGGGGGGAGATTTTGACACAATTTTAAGGTCAGGTCATTTTTAATAAGTGATTGGGATTTGGTTGAAGCTCCCACTAAAGTTGGTAAATACACATGGTCGAATTGTAGAAGTGGATAAAATCATATCGCAACTTGTTTGGATGGGTTTCTTATCCGTAACAATTGGTTGCTAAAAAGTTTAGAATGTTCCTCATTAATTAAGGCTTAGGGATAATCATATAATAGGCCAATTTTATTATTATTGGATAGTATGGAGGATTTAGGCTCAATCCCTTTTAGATACATTTTTTCTTGGACAAATGAAGAATGCATCACAAAGTTGACCAGGCAAGCATGGGACACTCATGTGACATGGTCGCTTGCATATGGGTGGGAGTCTAAACTTAAATTTGTCTAGCAAGTTCTAAGGAAATGGTTCAAGGAAATTTCTCAATCCCTAGGTCAAAAGCGAAAGGAGTTTATTAAGTAATTAGAGCATCATCAAAGCATGATTGAGGAAAGAAATGTAAGACCATGGCACTATGAAAAAGAAAGGGAGCTCACAAAGAAATTTTTTGCATCATACATGCAAGGGGAAGAAATATGGCGATTAAAGTCCCGAAGCTTGTGGCTTCAAGTGGGAGATCAGAATACCACCTACTTCCAAGAGTAAGAAAAAGCTCATTAAATAAGGAACATAGTTAAAGAGATAGTCCTTGAAGGAAGGCCAAAGATTTCCACTTTTGAGGACATCAAATAGGAATGTTTTTATCATTTTCAGGAGCTATATCATGAGGATGGTGAGGTTGACATGCCCTAAGCTCAAGAATTTCTACACTGCATTCTTCCTATCACTTCGAACTTCGTAAATCAGATCCTTATGAAAGAAATCGAGGAGACAAGGGTTCTTGATGCAATGGGCATGGGATCCAGATAAGGCCCTAGACTCATATGGTTTTTCCATTAGTTTTTATAGGGCCTTCTAGGTGATGATGAAGGACTTGATGTTGATGTTAAACAATTTGAGATGAAAAGAGAAGATAGGAAGCAATACTTGCTCCTTTCTTTCTCTCAACCATAAAGAGTCGAACCTAGTGAATTTCTCTTGATTCCATCCAATATCTCTCTACAGCTTGTCCGATACAATTTTAAGAAAGATCATTGCTTCCAAATTGAAAAAGGTGCTTCTGGAGCTCATTTCAGATAACGAGGGTGGTTTTATGCAACAATAACAAATATTGGAGAATATAATCCTTTTTTCAGGAAGCAATTCATTCAAGGAAGTTGGAGAGCTTGAAATGGTGATTAAATTAGATATGGAAAACGCTTTTGATCGGGTAAGGTGCCCCTTTTTTTCTTAATGCTCGAGAAACTGGGATGCTGTAATGACTTTATAAGATGGATCAAAGCATGTAGTGGATCTCCCTGGATATCTTTGTTGGTTAATGGTCGTCCCTCTCGCTTCTTTGTTGCTTCTAGAGATTTGTGATAGGGTTGTCCCCTATCTCCTCTTATCTACTTTATAATGACTGAAATTCTAAGCAAAAACCTAAATGCTATACAAGAAGGCAAGTTGGTAGGGTTGAGTATAGCTCGAAATATCAAGGGGGTTAATCAATCTTAATTCGTAATGAAACTCCTCTCCTGGGGGGACAATCCAAAATTATTGTGGCTCGCTTTAAAAAGATTCTAAACACCTATCTAAATTTATGTAAGGGAAAGGTTAATAAAAAGAAGTGCCAAGTATATGGGTGGAATTGTACTAAATCTACCTTGATTGAGATATCTAGGATCCTTGAATCTCATGTTGTTTTGGAGTGGAAATATTTTAAATATCTAGGGATACCTCTCCTTGGGAGCATCCAATGCAGATGATTGGGAGGAAGTTTTGCAAAAATTGAGGAAAATAATTAAATTCTGGGGCGCGCAATGGTTGAATGTGCAGGTAAGGTAGTAATAATAAAATCAATTCTCTCCTCTCTACTAGTGTATATGGGTTCATGATTGTTGGCGCCTAAGGGAATAATTCAGCAAATAGGTGGATTGTTGAGGAAGTTCCTCTAGCAAGGAGGTAAGGATAATGAAAATAGATTTCATCTTGTAAATTGGAATATTGTTCATTTGCCAAAAAAATTTGGAGGACTATCTATCAAGGACCTTGAGCTAATGAACTTAGCTTTGGGAGCCAAAATAGTATGACTCCTTTCATATTCCAAGGAATGGTGGAAGATGACCTTCATACATAATATTTTCCTAAGAATTGACTTTTGAGGCCAGGAAAAAACGTATGGCCAAAGCAGGGGTCCAAGATATGGAAATTATGCAGAGCAGTAGCCCCAATTGTTATTGACAAACTAGGATGGAAAACAGGAAATAGAGTGTGTATTCATCTTTGGAAAGATCGAATACCAATGGCAAAGATTGCAAATGAAAATGCATGAATTAAGGAGTTGGCCTAATGGATGGTAGAAAAGGGATATACAAAGATAGTTGATATTTCACAGTGGGATCATAATGGTTAGTGGACCTAATGGAGTTGTCATGATGTTCCCTCACACCTTCAATCACACTAGATCTCCTTACTTAAATCCTTAAATTAATTTTCCCCAATTATCACCCCCAGTTTGGATAGGAAAACATGGATGGGAAGTAAGAAGAACATGTACACAATTCAAGAGGGTTATGAATTGTTGATACAAAACTTCCTTCATCCTCCTCTAGATCGACTATGGAGGAGAATCTTGAATAAAGGTGTATTTCCTAAAGTCAACCTATTTTGTTGGTGTTGAACTTTCAGGATGAAATTCTCTGGACACCAACACTTCGAACCTGTTAGCGACTTGCGAGAGGTAATAGGAGCAGTCACCATGTTGCTTTATGTGGCATGATCAAGGTAGGGTCAACGTTAAGACTAACAGAACTCAGACTTGTTTCCACTAAGAAGAGAGTTGTCACTCGCAAGGAAGAATCTTGGATTCATTATATCATTTTTTAAATAAATGAACAAGTCACTAAGCTAACCCTAATCCTAAACACAAGGTTATATATAGAGCAACAAACCAGTCAATTCTCTAAGGTTTGGACCTTAGATAATTGTAGGGCATAGGTTGCATGTAACTTATAAATTAAAGAAATGAAATTGACCATGGCACCCTTTATGCGTAAACGATTAAATAGACAATGGCCTCCTATTATATTAACCATTAGATGCATAAATGAATAAGCAAACAAAAGAAAGCATATTGTATACTTAACACTTCTTTAATTGTTGCTTGATTGTGAAAACCTTAATCAATTGTATAATATGCATTCTTAGTTTAGAACAGATAAGACTTTATTATACAACAATCAAATACGATGAAAGAGAGTTGATTAGCCACTTCATTAATATAATTTTAGTTTCGAAAAATTAGCATATTGGGTTTTGAAATTGTGACCTACAAGTTGTACGAGTAATGACTTTACCAGGAGGCCACATACATGACTTATGTTATTAACTCTTTAAATATGTACTTAAATTGTTGATTATGTGCTTGTTTAATGAAATAAAAAATCTTATTAAGTGAACACAATGTGCAAATGAGTACTAAATAATAAGTTTATTACTAATAGTGGTGAGACAACAATTAAACAGTAAGATCCATTACAACCAAATCCAATTTTGAATTTATATGAGAATAATCTATTGCATAATGTTATGAGTTACAAGTGAGTGCTAATGATTACTTTTTTATTGCATTATATTACTTTTTGTATTTTATAAATTATATGATTTTTATTTCTTTTCATTTAACAATAAACAAAACACAAAAAACCAAGTAAAGACTTAAATGGCGTCACAAAAATTAAAACCAAAATAAAGGGAAGTTTGAGATTAAAACAACTAAAACCTAAACAAAGATTAAAATAATTGTGCCATAAACTAAAACTTAAAAATTAAAGAAACAATAAAAGGAAACATTTATGTAACAAAAAATTATTTACAAAACACGTGCCTAGTAAATTTTTAATAAAGAAGCCAAAGATAAATGAAAACAAATGTTTCGAAGAGTATATGAAATGTTGCAAAACATGGGGGAATTAAGGCTAGTAAATGAACATTCTTTTATTACTTCAATTTGTGAATACAACTCTAGGTAAAATGGTTCTTAAAATATGAAGAAAGGACAAAGTCACTTTTAAACATATCAATGGCTTGAAGGGATCACGAAACTCCTTCACTAAGCCTTAACCTATAGACCTTTGCCTTCGCGCCCTTGAATTCTCCTGTGAAGAAGTTATTCTGGCAGCATGTAGGTATATGACAAGTGGGAATCCTCTGTTTCGAGCAACTCCTTGCTTTTTATAAATCTCCTCTCCCTTGATCTTTTGTGTATGGCCATGTGATCTCTTTTTTTATGATTGTAATACATAGGAGAATTTTTTTGTAATATATATAGGCACTTTGGGAAAATGTAATGGACTATAGGATGGTGTATGGCCATGTGATCTCTTTTTTATGATTGCAATACATAGGAGAATTTTTTTATAATATATATAGGCATTTTTGCAAAATGTAATGGACTATAGGATGGTGTATGGCCATGTGATCTCTTTTGTATGATTGTAATAAATAGGAGAAATTTTTT
>APFE031269197.1:0-20457 GCA_000404065.3 Pinus taeda
CACAGATTCGCTTTCCACTTCACTTTCATATAGATCAAGCTTTTTGAAACAATAACCCAATATTTCAGATCTTAAGATATTCAACCCAAAAGCATGCATAAGCCAAATGATCTCCTTTGCTTTATATAGGCAAGCTCTTCCTCAAATCATGGATCATGGGGCTCAATAATAATAATAAAATAAAACAATACCATGGGCCAAAACCATAACAAACCAATACCATCAACTCAATACTAGGGATCAACACATCTGTCGAGATGCCATGGTCCAAAAACCATAGGTTCAAATTCCAAGGACTAACTACTATGGACCAAAGGTAAGTTTTCCCACATGAAATAAACTTTTCTCCATAGGTTCAAATTCCAAGGACTAACTACCATGGACCAAAGGTAAGTTTTCCCACTTGAAATAAACTTTTCTCTGCATAAAATTCCGTGAGCTTTTCTCCACATGAAATAAACTTTTTTTTTTTTTTTTTAATTCTCATCATATTGAGAGCCATGCCATGGGTGTTGCCATCAAGTACAACATCTGTAACATATAACCATACCAGAAACATAATGCCAACACTTCGAGCCGTGAAAATCTCACCTCTGCAGGATCATGAGGTTTGTTTACAAATTTGTCGCCCATGATTAGGGTTTTATGGTTTTCAGCCTTGCTGATATAGATCCCTGCAATATCCATAAAATACCCAAAGAAACCCTGCTCTATACCAAATGATCTGCAAATTGTTGTGGATATTCCACTGGACAGTTTGTCACAACAGATCTGATAATATTATATTAAAAAATATGAGATTCTACATTATTACAGTTTTATTTAATTTCTGTAAAATTAACTATAATTAGTGCACGCATGTAAAATTAAATCAAGAAGAAAAGTATAGAATGAAAAAATAAGCTCACAAACACATAATACACAAGATATTCTCTCCGGTAAACCCTTTCGAGAGAAAACCCAACTGGAAGGTGAGGTCGCTTCTCTCTCTTTCTCTGTCTGGAAATATGGCTGCAGATACAAAGAAGTAATGTATGTGGCATGTGGGATTCTACAGTGCACAGACCCTCTCTATTTTCTCTACCTTCTATCTCTCATGTCTATCTTTGCTTAACTATGGAACAAAATTCTCTCGAAAGAATGGAATACCTCTTCCTTCTAGTGGCCTGGTTATAATACAAACCAATAGCATACTAGTGGTTAAGTTTGACTACATCAACTCTTAAATAGAGTTACAAAATAGAATTTTCTAGAGTTTTTTACATCACAAACACGTGGCTATACCCTTTTCCATAAATAGTAGGGGCTTACGTGGCATCCTCCCAAACTATAGGTGTGAAAACAGAAAGGTCAATTTCTGAGTGGCATAACTTTTGCCTACGGACTCTGATTGATGTGATTCTTACACCATTGGAAAGCTCCCTGTGTGTAGAATAACATGAAAAATTGAGGCACTCATGAGGAAAAATTTTACCCCCAAAAAACGTCATTTTATTCCTCAAAACGCTCCCGAAAGGTTTCGGACCCCGTTTCGCCAAACTGGGTCCCGCCGGTAAAAACGGTCCCGTGAGCTAGTTCGTCCACTTTTTCCACTCCAAATTCATCGAGATGGATGAAGAACAATATAATGATCCCATTTGATCATTCTTACTCAGCAGGGGCATCTAGTGGCTTACCACAGTGAGACACTTCCAGACATAGTCTGAAAGTATCCCACCTATAACAAAGAAATGTATTCCGTTGTGTAGGCTTTCTGTCAATGGAAGCATTACATTCTAGGGAAGGAAATAGTCATCCACATAGACCACCGACCCCTGTAGTTCATATAGACATAAGGGAAGTTGTAGAATGATCGGCATCAAAAGTGGTCCACATACCTGCAGCAGTTCCATTTGAACAATAAGTACAAGAAGGGCAACACCAATAATGTTGTAGACTGCCTCAGCCAGCCACCAGTCATGGCACTAATCACTGTGCTGGACTCCTGTGGGAACGAGACTTGAGGTGGCCGCATCTTTACAAGATCGATCCAAAATTCAGCAACACATACCAAACAATCCTAGAAAGTAAGCAAGTTCCAAATTTTCACCTCCAGGATGCATTGTTATGCCACCTAGGACACATCTGTGTTCCTTCAAGCGAGCATGCCAAGATTATTTGGGAGGCACACTACAATCAGGACGTTGGACATTTCGGAGTAGAGAAAATAGTGGCAGTACTACAGAAGTATTTTTATTGGTCGAACCTTTGTCAGGATGTTGGGAAGTACATTCAATCTTGCACTGCCTATGGCATTACCAAACCAACCGTTAAGAAGCAAGGCCTATATACTCCTCCACCTACTCCTATTCGAACTTGAGAATCCATTACCATGGATTACATGTCATGCCTTCATTCTAGTAAGCATGAGAATGACTGCATTTTTGTGGTCGTCGACAGATTCTCTAAGATGGCCATTATGGCGGCCTACAAGAAGAATGTCACATCAGAGGTCACTACTAAGCTCTTCTCTTAGAGAGTGTGGGTACACTTTGGGATGCCATAGTCCATTGTCTCAGATCGGGACAATAGATTCCTAAGTGAATTTTTTTCAAGTCTCTGGTTGATGTTGGATACCAAACTTACTAAGTCCATGACTTTCCACCCCCAAACTGATGACCAAAAAGAGGTCATCAATAAGATGATTATACATATTTTGCACATGTATGACTGGAATAGTCCACGCACATGGGATGAAATCCTCCCCTATGTCTAGTACAGTTTTAACAGAGCTCTCCATAGCTCAACAGACCGCATCCCCTTTCAAGTAGGGTTGGGATTTCAGCCAGTATGTCCCATTGATCTGGTCATACCATTTGTAGCCACTTAGGAAGATTCTGCTCACATCCAGTCCAAATCCAACAAGGCTAAAAACTTCATTGAGCGCATTCAACACATCTGCCAGCAGGTCCATGATATATTGGACAAATCCAATGCTAATTACAAACATACCATGATCGGTGTCACACAAGTTCTAGGTGGGCAAAAAAGTTTAACTACATTTGTAGAAGGAGCGCCTCGTTGGACCCCACCACAAGTTGTGCCCACTCCAATATGGGTTATACACCATCACCAAGATTGTAGGGGATAATGCCTTTGAGGTCAGCATTCTATCTTTCCTTGGTCTGCACCCAATGTTCAATGTAGATTGTCTTCGTCCATACTTTCCACCATCGTTGGACACATATGACATTGCAGAACAACTCACATCAATAGAGTTAAAACCAGACTACATGGAATGAGCCACAACTGATGGAATCATGGACACACAGATCAAGAACACTTGTCAGTAGAATATCCAACTATATCGGGTTGTCAAAGTTGGCCAACTTCTGCACCAAGGCAAGTGGCTCACCAAGGACCAAGTTGAGCAGAAGTTTCCCCATCTCATGGAGGCACTCAATGCAATGGGGACCATTGCTTCCTAAGGGGGGAGGACTGATCCAGGTGGATATTGGTGGAAACCCTACTATTCCACATAGACCCCCACCATTATCTCTTTGAATTTTTCAATTTCCTTAATTATAGCACAATTTACTATTTTTGGCAGTTTTTTAGGTCCTAAACTTCCAGAGCTGTTTTGAGGCCCTAAACTACATTTTTGGGGAAAATCAGGGAAACATGAGTATGTTTGCATTCGAAAGTTTTAGTCCTCATATAGATCTTTCTAACGAGATATTGTATGTGTCAAATGGAGATCATATTCCAAAGTTATGACCATTGATCTTGATAGATCAATGGTGTTAACATTGTTTAGATGCTACTTCCCATTTCCAAGATATGAATACACAAATTACTAGAGCATCAATGGTTTAAAGAATGGAGTACCATAAGTTGATGTCCACCGTTTCATATACACTATGTACATAACATTATGAACACAGTCATCACTTTGTTTGTTTCTAGATATTTGGAATCATCACACAACACTATATGTCATGAAACCACAGATAAGAAATGTTTGAATTTTTGGGAAGTTAAATGCATGAGCTAGTTAGCGAAATACGAATATCTATTGTAGCTCATAATAATCGATATTCATGCCAACATTATTATAATTGAGAACTCATTTTAGCTACAATCTCAATTAATTACCCAAGGACGATGGCCATCCATTTACCTAGCTCCCATCAATATCATGTCGTGGATATTGCAGATTTCTCAGACTCTCCTCAACGAGTGACAGTTTTTTTTTATATAGCATGAATGTGCCTTCACTTGAGAGCCTAAACATATGCATGTGATTAGAATTTTTCACTTAAATCAATGGTTATTTTGTGAAAAAGTAACCAATAGAATTTAATTTCTACATTATTGATTAAATTTGAGTACTTAGGTTTATTGGAGGCTTTAAAAGAGGATTTTTTTGCTATACTAGATATTTTATGCATTTCCTATAATAATGAAGTAATAGATTTATCCAAGAATCTAAATCATCATGGAGAAATAAAACATATTTATATTTCCATTTTATTGTAAAGATATAAAATCTTTAATTTTGAAGGAGAGGGCATTTTGTGACAACATTCTATCCAATAATATGTCAAACTTGGAAACAAATTAGGGAGAAAAGGGACGAAAGAGAAAAATGTGTTACAATTACCAAGCTAATAGATCCTCTCAATTAGTCAAATAAGTCATCAATTCATGGAAATAGATACTTATTCTTAATAGACACCTTCTTAAAATACCAATTTTTGATGCACATTTTGATAGTGCCATCTTTCTTCTTCATAAACAATGTTGATGCTCCCTAGGGAGATACTCTTGGATCGATGTATCCTTTGTCAAACATTTCCTCTAGCTGCAACTTCAAATCCACCAACTAGAGGGTATCCTATCTATAAGGAACTTGATACATGGGAACTACTCCTGGAATGAGCTCTATCAATAAATCAATCTCTCTCTTGGGAGGCGCTCCTAGTATCTCCTCTAAAATACATCTCTAAACTCTTAAAGCATGAATTACTTCTCAATTTTCATTTCCTTGTTCTTTGTAACTCTACTTCATAAATATCATATAAATAACTATTTCATATAACATTTTTTTAGTCACACTTCTAAAATTTTCCCCACTAATATATCCTTCAAATTGCCTCTTATAGTTCTAGGATTCCCATCATCATCCACGGAATTCAGTGTCTTTGTATAAGAATATATCTCAACCATAGGTGATTCTAGCCAATACATTTTAATTAGTACATCAAATGATCCTAGAGGAAATATGTTCAACATGGACTATGTATGTAGCCCATTAATCTCAAAACATGCATGCTTCCACTCACTTGGTCACTTTCCTCTTTGTCCTTATAGTTAGATAAAATCAGCCATAACTTCTTATGCTTACTTTTATAAAGAACATAAGTGTCAAAAATATAGGGTGAAATATAACTCAAGTTAGCTCTAGGTTCAATTAAAATAAAAATGGGTTATTGAGAAATTATACCTTCTACTCCAACCAATAATGCTTGATGATTTTCTTGTCAATTCTCCACAACTATGTGAATTTGAGGTATTCCCCTTGCTACATTATTGAAAATAGTAGCTTCTTGCACATTATAGACCCTATTACTTTTATTCTACTTGTGGGGACAATCTTACAGTAGATGTTTTTCTTCACGACAAAAACACCTTAGTGGCCCTTTCTTTTGATCTCTTGTTATTTCCTTGGCTACTTGTATTAGTTTATTTCCACTTTGAGTAGGACAATTTTGTTTGTGCATACTTTTAGTTGGATGATTTGGTTTTGAATTCTTTCCCCAACTCTTCTCTTTTTGTGAATTGAACCTTTTCTTCTTCAACTCTCTCCATATTTCTTCTTTTCCTTTCAAGATTTGTGAAATTCTATATTTCTCTTGATTTGCAACACCTTTTTTTTAGAATATGAACTCTGATATTCCACAGCTTTTTTAGTATTTTCAAGAGTCTCGAGCTCATCAAACTCTATCCTTTCGTAATATTAGTGGGGAACCCACTGAGAAAGCACTAAATTTTCAATGATATAAAATACATCTCATAATAGCTCCATAAACTTATTAACATAATCATCAATGATTAGTTATATTAGACTCATCTCATGGAATTTTTTAATCTTACAATCATAGAACATTTCTAACAATTACTTCCTTTAGTAATATTTTTCAAAGTGTTCCATGTGTGCTTCCCTTCACTGATCACCTTAAGATCTTTGAAGTATTCCCACAATATGGAAACCCTACCAATCAAATCAATTCCATATTTCCCAAGTAGTTTTGTACCTAAAAGTACTTCTTTTGTCCAAATAATTGTTCCCATACTTCTTCACCTTTATTAATTTCACTATTGAAAGTAGGTGTCTTTTACTTCTTTAATTCTTCATGTAGTGGTTTTGTAGAATAATTTTTCTTCCTTTTCTTATGAGAAGAATGCTTGGAACCATTACCTGAAAGCTCATTTGAAGTGGTCATCCCTTCACTAGAGGAAACTATGGAATAATCTTCACTGGATGTGCCTATATTGGTACATCACCACCTCTTCTTAGAAGTACCCTTCCCTGCATTGTTATTTGCTAGCATACACTTCTGAATATTTTATGGGATCTACACGTTCTTGGAATTTCTCTTTGTATTGTTGGTAGTTATTCCCTATTATAAGTGTTTCTGAATTTTCGATAGACTTTGTAATAACAATTCAATTAATTATATCTACTATTCTTGTGCCCTAATGATCATTTCATTGTCTACCCTATAGCTCTAAATCGCTACCTTTAAAAATGACTTCTGCCAATTCTAGAGTTTTGTTTTCCTCCTCTCACATAAATCTTCATATTAGATGTGCAAAGTTTCATCCAAATGGAATTGCACCATGTTTTAAATATTCTAGCTCTTCATTCACTCTAATACTTTACCTTATCCTCTCATGAACATTGAAACAAGAAGGTGAATTATTAGTTGCAAAAAAATATAATGCATTAATAACATATTTAATCTTTCTAAGAAATTTTTTGTCCATAATAATCTAGTGTCAGATATTTTCTTTGATACCACTTGTAACAAACTCAACCCATAAATTTCCTAAGTACATGGGGTCGCAATTTTTTTATCTTTATAGCCTATCAGGGGTCTATTATGATCTTCTATTTATCTTCTACTAGTTAATAACTTTCTAGTGACAGGGATCGACAATGTTCCCTTCCCTATCATCAAGTGTTGGGCACATCCATCAATGCATACCCTATGTGCTCCCATATTTATTAGACTTATTGCTTATGCACTCATTTATTTTCATGGATTTAAACCTAATTACTTCAAGATCTAGTTTAGTTATTGATGATATCACCTTAAACTTGTCACATTGTTAGGGATATTGTGAGCTATATGCATGTATTTCATCCAAGAATATTATCATTGTATGATGCATCACCTATGATTAATATTTATATGTGCTTCATATCATCCAACAACTTGTTATGGGGATGGATCCCCCTATAACTTCTTAGAAAACAACACCCTTGTCATGATTATCCACACTTCGACATGGCATTCCCATCCTAGCTCAATCCCTCACCTAGAGGATTAGTTATATCTTATGTGATATATCATGGGATTAGAGAAAAAAAATTCATATACAAATTGGAAAATCCAAGTGATACTTCACTACCTCAAAGAGATCATGTATAACATATGAATTGATAAAGCTAGTGATACATCATTGGCTCAAGGAAATCATGTATCCCATATGAATTGATGAAGCAATGTGGTACACCGGTAGCTCAAGGTAATTGTGTATTACATCACTAGCTCAAGGAAATATTGTATTGCTCATGAATTGACAAAGTGATGTAAATTGACAAAGCCAAGTGATACATTGCTACCTCAAGGAAATCATATATCTTTTATGAATTGACAAATTTAAGTGATACATCATTGGCTCAATGAAATCTTGTATCACTTATGAAATGAAAAAGCAAATAAATGCATCTATAGTTTAAGGAAACCCTATATATCTTATGAGCTAACAAAAATCTAGTCTAAAATCTATTAATTATAGTGTCTAAGAGTTTCATATGATGGTTGGGTTGACAATGCTTAGATTCGTTGATATAGTGAGTTCGAATATTCCACAGTCTGCATTTTTATGTCTATGTTTTGAGTCTAGAACAAGACATCCTCAGGACTAAATCTAAAAAGAAGAGAAATGGGGTTATATATATGATTTGTTGTGCTGCTAAGATGAGGAGCTGACCAGCTCAAGGTGAATAATCACTTTTTTATTTAAACATAATTTTTATTCTAATTCATTTTTTATTATGACCCTTAATTAATAAATTATGTCTCAGATATTCATATCATTTGTTGTAAAGGTTATGTAAAGACCTATGGTGTAATAATATGTCTCTTTCTATCATAGTCTATTATGAATGAGTCTTTTTTGACATATGATGTACTTTGTACCCCCACTATGCCTGGGAAGGATGATGTAATAATTACAATTTTTCAAGTCATGTATGAACATTTGGTATATCCCCACTTGGTTGGGTGATTGATGTATGTATGAGTCATTGGTTATGGGAAAATCATACTCACACAGTTGAGTTATAGAGTCATGTTATTCTTTTGAAAAATATTTCTGCAAGACTTTGCATGTGCTCAGGGGGAGTATGGATAGTATAGTGCATCTCAAAATGTAATAAGGAGAATATCTTGGTTTTCCCTTTTCCCTTGATGTCAAAGGGGGAGAGTATCTTGGTGTTGTTTGATATATCTAACAGGTTCTACAGCTTGAAGTAATCAACACCAATATGGTTTCCATCAAGTCAAAAGGGGGAGATTGTTGGCATTATGGTATAGGTGGTGTCCTTGATGAAAACCCACTCATAGGTCAGTTCATATTTGATCAAGGTAAAATCACATTGTAACAGGTCAATTCAGAGGTAACAAGGTAATGGTACAGAAGAACGGGATGATAGGACAAAGGACTCCAGATCATAATCAAGCAATTGAATAAAAAGAATGTTTTTAGTTGTATTAAGTTGTATACACTGGTTCACCTAGTCCAAGTAGTGTATACAAGCGGGTTCACAAAACAAAAGGTACGTATACGTATGCACACACTTTCACAAGAGGAAAAGAGCGTATGGGATGGAAAATTAAGATTAATGAATACCAAGGGTCCATACCATGGTATTAGCCCACAATATTGAGCAGAGTAATGGTTATTTGATCCCATTTAAGAATACCACAGGTTCTAAGTGTTGTTTTGGTCCAAGGTATTGAGAAAGGATAAAACTATATAAGGAAGAGAAGGTCAAAGGGCTAGGTGTACAAGTGAAAGGGTTTTTCATGAATACATCTATCTAAAGTATATTTTTATGTTGTAAGGGCTATGGTTATGATATAATCTGAAATATCTTGTGCACCTTTGGATACAATGTTGAATCGGGATCATGAGACCTGAAATGACTTATCATTGTATGATCTGATAATGGATGGGCTAGATCTAAATGCTAACGCATGTTTTATTCTTTAAATTTTATGAACTAGGTATGTCTGAAGTCTGGAATAGCTGTGAAGTTATAAGTTATTATTTGCAAATCTATACGTTGGTTCGCCTTGGTGAAGGTGCATATACACGCTGGTTCGGCTCTTCCAAGGAGCGTATGCAGAAGAAAAGCTTGTTGTTCAAACATTACTGATCCTTCTTATCAGTGTTGTTGTTTTACTGTTGTTTGTCAATGATGTCTTCATTAGATCTTAAAATAGAACTAACTATATAAGGAGATTGAGGCTGATTGATTGATTGAGTGAATGAGAAGGGTGATCTTTGCTACTATCTGTTTAGAACTATGTATTTTGATAGTAGATCTTCAAAATGTCACTGATTGGTAAAGTTTGTGTTTCAGAGGTTTTATGATTTAGTATCTTTAGAGGTATACACAGGTTGGGTTAAAGGAAGTAGCGTATACATGCAAGTTGGCTTCACAAAAGCAGTGTATACATTCTGACATATGATTTTGAGGTTGCAGTTGGTTCTAATTGTTGATGCAGTGTTCTGGGTTCAACTTTGTGTTCTGGAGACAGTGATATAACTATTCAAGTTGACTGATTGTTGGTAGATGTAGTTATTGCAGTAGTGAATGATTTTGAGCTTCAATGTTTCTAATGGGTCCAGTATGAAAATTTGATGAAACATGGTCTTCATAGTGTGTTGATGTGTACCAAGAGTATCCAGTCTGAAAATTTATGAAACGTGGTCCCTGGAGGAAGAGTGAAGGTAGTAGCCTTATGTAGGTTAGCGCCTACGTACTGGTAAACATGTCAGCTAGTAAAAGAGCTGGGGAGTTGGAGTTTGCTTTCAGTAGAAGCTAGAAAACGTGTGAAGGTTGTAGCCTTCAGCAGGTAGATGCCTATGTACTGGAAAAGTCTACACCAATACAAAATTTGTAAACACTTTTTATTATAAGAAGATTGAAGACTGAGATGACAGTAGCGGTGGTTTTTTCCCACATTGGGTTTCCACCTGAAAAATCATGGTGTTCATGTGTGTTGCTTATGTGTGTTGATCTATTTTGTTCTTACTACATCTTTTCCTATTTAATGCATCACACTCTGATTTAAGACAAATAATTAGTTTTTTTATCAACATAGGTCATTCATCAATTCCCTCGCTTTTTCTCTAAGGAGGAGGCCACTTATATTGTTAGATAGGTCACTATGGGGGGAGTTGAAAAATCATTAAAAGGTTGTGCTAAAGAAAAAATTCCAGGGCCGGACGGTTGGTCAGCTAAATTTTTTATTCAGTTCTTTGACCTTCTTGGGTAAGACCTTCTAAAGGTTTTTGAGGAATCAAGGGTCAAAGGTAGTGTCAACAAATTTGTTAATGCCACTTACACTGCTTTGATTCCTAAGTCTTCCAAAGCATTGTCTTTTAACCAATATCAGCCCATTTCCCTTTGCAATCTGGTATACAAAATTTTATCCAAAACTATTGCTAATAGGTTGAAGGAGAAGTTAGCTATGGAAATATAGATGGAACAAATTGGCTTCCTCCGTGGAAGGAAAATCCATGAGGCTATTGGAATAGATCAAGACTTCTTACATTCTGTAAAGGTGGAAAATATCAGGGCTCTAATTTTCAAATTGGATTTGATGAAAGTGTATGATGTGGTTAATTGGGACTTCCTTGGGATGCTTCTGATATATATTGGTTTTGGAAAATCAGTTACCAATTGAGTTATGGCTTGTGTCCCATCTACTCTTTATTCTAGTTATAAAAGTCTTGAGCCATCTCATCCTACATGAAAAAAGGGTTGGATGGATCAAAGGTATACATATTTTTGCTGATCAAATTATTACTCATTCACTTTTCATTGATGATGTGTTGATTTTGGGAGAAGGCTCGATGGAGGAATGGCTAACATATAAAAAAATGATTTCCTCTTTTTGTATGGCCTTAGGAATGGAATTTATTTTAAATAGATTCATCTTCCTTCAACATGAGATTGAGGTCCCAATATTGTTTATGATTAAGGAATTTGTGTCCTACAAAATGGATGAGCTAGACAAGGGTTTCAAATATTTGGGCTTTTGGTTAAAGCCAAATAATAATAAGAAAGAGAACTATGTTTGGCTGGTTAGGAAGGTGGAAAGGAAAATTAGGTGTTGGTGCTATATGTCATTGTCCCTTGGAGGAAATTTGGTGCTTGTTAAAATTTTCCTCAAAAGCATCCCAATCTTCTAGTTGATCCTGGTAAGAGCTCCATCCTTTACTCTCAACAAAATTAGACAAATAATGTTTCACTTTTTATGGTCAGATAGGGACGACAAGGATAAATTCCATCTAGCCAATTTGGATTCTCTTTCCAAGCCTAAAAGCATGGGAGGTTAGGGATTACAAAACCTCTCTTGTTTTAGAAAATATTTAACATTAAAGAACCTTTGGGGGTATTTTTCTCGAAATGGACTTTGGAATCAAGTGATCAAGGAAAAATATCTTAAAAAATCTTCCTCAATTGACTAGATTCGCAATGATGCCTTTGTTTCTTCATTTTCTGGTTCTCTTGTTTGGAGGGGTCATATGTATTCTTTCTCCTGGCCCTTCAGATGGTTGATATGGAAGGTTGGGAATGGCTACCAAATTTGTTTAGGTAAATACCCTTTTCTAGGTGGTTCTTCTTGTTGAAAATAGCAACAAGAAATGATAAAAATAGAATCCAGAAATTCCAATTTTAATTTGTCCTTGAATTAAAATTGTGGATAAAAATCGAATTTAGTCTTAACAACTACTTGGAAATAATTAATTAAGTTATTTTGACTTAATTAGTTGGAGAAATTCAAGTTAGAAGTCTTTCTGAAGTCATGCAAGAGTTATCCCTTAAATTACGGAGATTATCCCTTAATTAAGGAGATAAGATTGAGTTATATTTGAGTTGTAATTAGTTAACTCAGTTTACTAAGTTAAGTCCAGTTAAATTAGTTCCAAGCTGTTTGAGGAACTAATAGAGAGTTAACAATCAATTGATGCATGCATGCACTCAACTAGTGTACTCCAGTTAACTGAAGATTCCCTCATTAGAAACTCATGCATGTCTATTATGAGAAAGACCCAGTTAAGTTAAATGTCAAGGACAGTGTACTATCAGTTGCATGTGTTTTCTTATAAAGAAAACTCATGCATGTAGAAGGAATAATTCCTTGAGGATTGCGCAGTTCTGATAGTGTGTGAGATCGGGTGATCATCCATTGGGTAGAAGAGGTTTTCCACTTGGTTGAAGGAGAATCATCCCAGAGGAATAGCGCAAGATTTTCTACATAGGTCTCAAAGCAAGATTTGTAGAGAATTTGCAGAATTTCTACATGGTATCGGAGCCAAGTTTATCAGAGCTGTGAACAATATACTGAGAAGAGAATTCGAAGTTTGAAGTTCGGGGTTGTAGGTGCAAATCGAATTCTTATCATACTTCAAGGTTGACCAATGGTGTTCTATGGCTTGAGACTTGAGTATGCCTTGGAAGGTAGCTTGAATTACATAGCATGGAAAGATCGCATGGAGGCTATATTAGAAGACAATGACTTGAAGGATTTCATTGATCAAGAAATCTCAAAGCCAGCTTCAACTAATGCACAAGAGTGGCTGAGTGGAAGAAGTGTGTGGCGAAGGCGAGACGAATCATCCTTAAGGGAGTTCGAGACCATATTGTCTCGAGTCTTCATAGGAAGGATACTCCATTTTCAATGTGGAAGACATTAAAGGACCTCTACCAGAACAGTAGCGACCAGAGAAAATTGGTGCTCAAGGATAAGCTTCGAAGAATCAAGATGGAGAAGGGCGATACTATTTCCACATATCTAAAAAATTTCACCACCTGTAGAGATGAGCTTGGCAGTGGAGGAATAACTACTGCCGATGGTGATATGGTGAGCCTCACTCTCCTTGGCCTTCCAAAGAGTTGGAATAGCTACCAGGAATCTGTGAATCGAAGGGAGAAACTGTTAGATTGGGAACGACTGTGGTCAAATCTAATGCGGGAGGAGATCAGGAGGAGCACACGAGATGGTTCTTCATCAAAGAATGATGATGAACAAAATCTAGCCTTAGCGAGTAAGGCAAGGAAAGGGAAGGGGAATGCTTCCCATTCCAAATCGAATTCTTCTCATGGAGGGAAGAAGGGTGACAAGTCTAAAGTGAGATTCTTTAATTGTCACGAGATGGGACATTATGGAACTAGTTGCCCATTAAAGAAGTCCAAGAAGGGATCCTCGGAAGGATCAAAAGGTGAGGCATTAGCCTCTCAGTTTGAAGTGGACTTTACCCTCATCACATGCATGGTGGCATCGATGATGGGTTGTGTTTGGTATCTTGATAGTGGAGTCTCATTCAATGACCAGTGATAAAATTTTATTCATTACCTTGGAGGAGAAAGACCTCAAGATGCGCATAGAGATGGGTGACGATGCAAGGTATAGTGTTTCAGGAGTGGGCACAGTTGCTTTTCAGAGGTATCATGGAGCTCCTATCACCTTGACAGATGTGAAGTATGTTCTTGGAATGAAGAAGAACTTGGTATCGGTCATGATGTTGGAGGACAAAGACTACGATGTTGTCTTCAGTAAAGGAAAGTCGTTCCTTAGACACATCACCACGAGACAGGTGAAATAGATCGGTTCACAAGTTAAGAACGTGTATGCTCTTAAGGTTCAAGATGCATGCAAAGCCTTGAGGAGCAAGGCAAATGTTAGAGACTTGGTGGTTGAGAGGGAGAGTAAATTACCTCTCAACATGCAACCCCAGTAGAAGTCTCAGACAATTGTGGGGGAGCCACAGTTGGAGAGAAGAGAGGAGACCAAGTGAAGAGATCCACTCATGCAGATACCTCCATTAGGGGGGAAATTTCGATCCAAGTGATCAGAGGGATCACATGCAGCCACACCTCTAGGTGTGAGGTGGGGTGATGTGAAGTGATAGTCCCATGAAGGCTGAAATTGGGCAGGGTCCATTGAGAGGTTTTATCTCATGGATCATACCTTACTACGGGAGCCCAAAGTACATAGTAGCAGGAGGAATCAATGGGATTGATGCAATTAGAGATCAAAGTGACAAAGGCTAGAGCAGTCAGATACTGAAGAGCACAGAGAAGGATTAACAACAATGCAAAAAGGAAAAGTCAGCAGAAGCGCAAAGTTTTCAGTTGACAAAGGCAATAGCAGTGAGAGACTTTGATGACAGATGCATCATACTGATTCAAGTTGGATGTTTTTTTTGTTTCTGGAGTTTTTGGAGCAACAACACTAGAGAGAAGTGTTGCATGCATAACATTCCAAAGGTTCACAATCAGGATCGAGTTGAATTCCTTTCTTGTTGAGAGGGAGTGTTGAAAATAGCAACAAGAAATGATAAAAATAGAATCCATAAATTCCAATTTTAATTTGTCCTTGAATTAAAATTGAATTTAGTATTAACAGCTACTTGGAAATAATTAATTAAGCTATTTTGACTTAATTAGTTGGAGAAATTCAAGTTAGAATTCTTTCTGAAGTCATGCAAGAGTTATCCCTTAATTAAGGAGATTATCCCTTAATTAAGGAGATAAGATTGAGTTATATTTGAGTTGTAATTAGTTAACTTAGTTTACTGAGTTAAGTCTAGTTAAATTAGTTCCAAACTGTTTGAGGAATAATAGAGACTTAACAGTCAGTTGATGCATGCATGCACTCATTTAGTGTCCTCCAGTTAACTGAAGATTCCCTCATCATAAACTCATGCATGTCTATTCTGAGAAAGACCAAGTTAAGTTAAATGTCAAAGACAATGTACTATCATTTGCATGTGCTTTCTTATAAAGAAAACTTATGCATGAAAAAGGAATAATTCCTTGAGAATTCCACAATTCTGAGAGTGTATGAGATCAGGTGATCATCCACTAGGTAGAAGAGGTTTTCCACTTGGTTGAAGGAGAATCATCCCAGAGCAATAGCGCAAGGAATTAGGAGCTTGGAGGGCAGAGAGGAAGGCTTGTGAGAAGTCAGGATTGCCTATGACGATTATACTGAGAGCTGGCTAGCTGTGAGAGCTAAGGCTTTGTATAATCTCTATGTATTTCCACCTTGTATGATAATACAGATAGTGGGGTTTTTAGCTGAGGATTTCCCCAAAGTATTTTCATGTGTTTCATGTGCATTGATTCTTCTTCTTCTGGTTATATGTGTTCAGCTCAATCTTGCTCAATCTTTAAGCTTCCGCAAATTGATAGTAGAAGTAGGTTATAGTATTTTGCTTGGTTATATTTCATTATCGAGTTAACTTACAGTCAAATTTTCTACATAGGTCTCAGAGTGAGATTTGTAGAGAATTTGCATAATTTCTACACTTCTTGTTGTTTTCTTTCAGAACCTCTAATTAATTTTCTGAATTTGAATGGTATTTATCTACTTTCCCAAGATTACAACTCATTTCATTTTGATTGTTCTAGGGGTTAGTGGTTTGCCTCTTATGATCTTGAATTGCAAGATAATCTCACTTTAGAATGAGAAAGATTCATCAGCACCTTGTCTCAAAGTGGATTTTATCTCACAAATGAGGAGTGATAACTTAGTTTTGGCTTGGAATAATGTATTTGTCAGCATGGAAACCAAATAGGCTTACATGGCCATATCCACATATTTATGCTCTTCAACCTCTCATTGGTGGTCTACTAAAATATAGAAACAAAATTTTATTATGGTTGGTCCTAAGAAATAAAATTTTGACCTGGGACAACCTACAAAAAAGGGGAATTGAAGGTCCTAATTCTTGTTGTTTATGCTGAGAATATGAGGAGAACATAACCCACATGTTTCTCAATTGTGAGATTGCAAAAGAACTTTGGTCAAATGTTCTTTCAGCAATTGGGATCATTTTTCCAGTTTCTTTCAGGTCCTTTGAAGAGTGCCTTCTTTTCTGACACAACAATATGAAAAAGGCACTGACCCTTCCAATTTTCATTACATGGAGTCTATGGGGTCTAAGAAACAAAAAAATATTTGAAAATATCACGAAAATATTCCCCTAAATATTGTGCAGGCTACTTCCCAAGTGGTGGCTTCCTTATGAGAATATCCTCCTAAGGAAAATCATTTTAGAATAGAATGGTTGTCTTTCCCACTCTAAATGTTGATCTTCCACAAAATTTGTTTGATGGTTCTTCTCAATTTTGTGTGTGTGGTGGAGACTTTATTATCTTGCTACCTCAAAATCATTACCTGAAATCTTGTATTGGTATCAATCAAGGCACTAATATTAAAGTTGAACTCTTAGTTGTTTGGGCTCTCTTGCTTATGGAAAATTCATTAAACATTCCTAAGCTTATGATTAGGGGAGACTCTAAATGTATTGTCGACTGGATTTGAAAGAACTATGATCTATCGGTTTTAAATTTATGTTATTGGAAGTCAAAGATAAAAAATTTATTGCAGGAGTTTCAATGCTTATCCTTCTTTCATATCCACAGGGATTTCAGCAAGTAGGTTGATGATCTCTCAAAGAAAGGACTCCATTAGACTTGATAAATCCACCTTGAAGAATGGATTAGAGGAGAATGCCTCTTCTCTGGTATTTATCAACTTTTTTGAGCCTTCGACTGGTTATGATCAAGTTCTTTTTTATTTTTGTATCTACATTTTCTTATAGCTTTTTTTGTTATGCAACCAACTCACAAATAGATATATCAACGACTTAAAAATTATCCTCTTCGAGGGGAAAACCTCTTTTACATTACAATGAACAATTCTTGGATGATTGAAATGACAAAACCTCCTTTCTATATATAGGAGTCTAAGGGGTCACAATATAATCAGAGCCGACATAACAATAATAATGTAAGGGCATAATAATAACAATAGTGGGCTTCTATGGAGCACAATAATAACAATATGGGGACTACATGGGCACAACAATAACAATAAGGGGGCTACACTAACAATAACAATGAGGGAATACACTAGTATTATAAAGACCTAACATGCCCCTCTCCTTCAAAAAATTGTTGTCCTCAACACTTCAGGAGTTCTGGATGCTTCTGTATAAAATTCTCATCCTCCCATGTGGAATCTTCAGCGGGTAAGTTATTCCACTTTATAAGATACTATGAAATTTATTGATTTCGTAGCTATTGATTTCTTGTTTCTATGACTGCTTCAAGTTCCAATATGGCTTTTTCTTCCTCGTCAAGTTCTGGCAATATTGTTTTAACTGTGATCTTGTCACCTATAACCTTCTTTAAGCATGGAACATGGAAAACTAGGTGCACTTGGGAAGATGCAGGAAGCTCCAACTTGTATGCCATAGTACCAATCTTTTGCAAAACCTTGTAAGGACCATAATACTTTGGTGATCATTTATTGTCCTTCTTATGTTGTTTAAGGGACATTTGTTTGTATGGATGTAGTTGTAAAAATACCTAGTCGCATACATCAAAACTTCTTTCATTGCGATGTTGATATGCATGTTGTTTCATTCTATTCTGCGCCAAAGTGAGGTTATCCTTTAAGAGTTGGAAAATTTGTTGTTGATGCTAAATGTAATCTTCCACTACTTGAACCTTATAATTTTCTCTTAAATATGATGTGATGGACGGTGAATGATATCCATAAAGTGCCATAAATAGGGTCATTTTTGTTGCAGTATGGAAGGAAGTGTTATACCACCATTCCGCTAGAGGTAGCCACTTGACCCATTGTGTCTGTTTATCATATACAAAGAAACTAAGATATATTTCCAAACATTTGTTCACTATCTCAGTTTTCCCATCAGATTGAGGATGATAAGATGAGTTATGAGCTAATTAAGTACCTAGAAAAGAAAATAATTATGTCCAAAAATTTCTAGTAAAAATGGGATCTCTGTCACTTACAATAATATTTGGGTTTGCATGTAGCTTTTGAATTGTTTCCATAAATGCAGTAGCAACTGTACTAGCTTTAAATGGATGAGATAATGCACAAAAGTGTGCATACTTGGTAAGTCTATCAAATACCACCATGATGACACTATTTCCTTCGGACTTGGTTAAACATGTGATAAAGTCCATTGAAACCTCCTCCCAACTTTGACTTGGAATGGATACAAGTTGTAACAAACTCGGGGTCTTAATTGTCTCAACTTTATTTTGCTGGCAAACCAAACATTCTGCCACAAACTTTTAAATATCATATTTAATGCCATCCCAAAAAAAAAAACTTCTTAACCCTGTGGTAAGTTTTTAAAAATCCTAAGTGCCCTCCTAAGGGAGAGGTGTGCAATTCCAGAAGAATATTTTGTTTGAGTTGGGAATTCTTACAAAGGTATAAGTGATCTTTGTACCATCATAAATCATTTTTCTAGCTAAATGAATCAGATGTACTCGGATCTTGTTGCAACTTTTGAATGAGTTCCCACACTTCTTCGTCATTCTTCCATTCATCCCTTGCTTCGATTATCCAATCTCATTGGATAATAGAAAAGGCACAATGCAATGCTTCCACATCCTCATCCTTTCTTGAGAGTGCATATGAAACAACCATTTGCTTCCCTTTTTTGTAGATGATTTCAAATTCATAACCTAACATCTTTGTGACCCATTTTTGCTGCTCTCTTGAATATAATCTTTGTTCTAAAAATTATTTAAAACTATCATGATCCATTTTTACCTTGAAGTGTCTTCCCATTAGGTAAGGTCGTCATTTCTTAAGTGCATGTTGTATTACCAATATTTCCTTCTCATAAATAGATTTGTGTAAATACTTTCCTTTGATTGGATGACTTTCAAAAGCAATGGGTCTTCCCTCTTGCATTAAAATAGCACCAATTCCATTTCCTGAGGCATCACATTCCACAACAAAGGTTTTTGTGAAGTCTGGCATAGCTAAGGTCGGTGCTTGGCACATTGTCTCTTTAAGATGTTAAAAGGCCTTAGTTTCTTCTGGAGTCCAAGAAAATGGATCTTTCTTCAGTAATGTTGTTAGAGGTGTTGTTATTCTCCCATAATTATTAACAAATCTTGCGATAATACCCTGTCAACCCAAGAAATCCTCGCAGATGCTTTATGGATGTGGGGATTTTCCATTCCTTAATGGCTTTATTTTTGCTAGGGTCTACCTTAACTCCTTCATGAGATACAATATGACCCAGATATTCCACCTCTTGTACTCCAAAGAAACATTTGGATCTTTTGCATATAATTGTTTCTCCTCCAATAGTTGTAGCACCCTGTCAACATGTTCAACATGATCCTTCCAAGACTTGTTGTAGATTAGTATATCATCAAAAAATACTAACACAAATTTTCTAAGGAATGGTTTGAAAATTGAATTCATCAAACCTTGAAATGTTGAAGGTGCATTGGTAAGGCCAAAAGGCATGACCAAAAATTCATAATGACCCTCATGAGTTCTAAATGTTGTTTCTGGAATATCTTCAGTCTTCATTCTGATTTGATGATATCTTGAACAAAGATCCAACTTGGTGAAGTAAATTGATCCATGCATTCATCCAGTAATTCATCAATGACAGGAATGGGAAACTTATCTTTAATAGTGAGCTTGTTGAGCTCCCTATAATCCGGACACATGCGCCATGATCCATCCTTCTTGTGCACCAATACTACTGGAGCAGAGAAAGAACTTTGACTCGGTTGAATTATACCAGCCTCTAGCACTTCTGCAACCATACGTTCAATTTCACTCTTTTGGGCATAGGATATCTGTACGGCCTGATGTTTGGAGGAACACTTCCTGGAATCAGATGAATAGCATGATCATGATCACGAATAGGTGGGAGACCTTTGGGAGTCTCAAATACCTTGGAATGATTGTCCAAGACTTTTTGGAGATCTGGGGAAATAGATGATTCCAATGTGGAACATCTAGCGAACATAATTGTGCAATTACACCTCTTTGTTCCTTTTTTAGAAGCTTTTTCATACCATTA
>APFE031269197.1:26593-45138 GCA_000404065.3 Pinus taeda
ACAATTCTTGGATGATTCAAATGACAAAACCTCCTTTATATATATAGGAGTCTAAGGAGTCACAATATAAACCAGCTGACCTAACAATAATAATATAAAGCCACAAAAATAACCATAAAGGGATTCTATGGGGCACAATATGGGAGAAATAGGGGCACAACAATATTAATAAGGGGTATAACTACAATAGTAATGGGGTAATCACTAGTATTATAGGGACCCAACACCATGTTACCGAATCCTTGCCATAAAAATTCCTCATATCGATATTTGGAATATGGTTGGTCTTCAATCCAACGTTAGATTCTATGAAATCGTGATTAACATTTCTTTTTTTCTCATCATGAGTTTCATCTAATACATTTTCGCCATTAGTAAGCATTTCTTGTAGCAATTTTGTCAAATCTTCCATGTTGCCTTTCATTTTTTCTTCTATGCCATCCTTCAAACCTTCCATGTCTGATTTTAAATTATTCTTCAAACCATCCATCTTAGCTTCCATTTCACTTTTGGCTACTCTTTGTGAGGGCGAAATTTGTTGCACTTTGTCCCATAATTTTGATATATCATGTTGCATTTCTTCCTCTTCTTCATGCGTCATAGTAGAGATTTATGGTTGCTTATTAGGTGTTTCCATTTTATTGATTCGATGCATTTTTAAATTAAACAATGATATTAATACTTAATTTTTCCCTTTGAATCACTTCAAACTGATTTTTCAAACAAAAGTTATGCAATTTTAAAAAAAATACCCACATTTTACTTGGTTTTAGGAGCTTGATCTTTAAATGATTGTGACTCTGTAATTTCGGATCTCCAAGTTCTAAAATTTATTTCTATGGTATCTCTCTAAGTCCTCTTTCCAACCCCACAAGTATTATTGATATCGGAGTCTTCAAGAAAGAGTTATGCCAAATATCCCACAATGACCATATTATGGATTAGTTCAATAGAGTGAAGTTGAATGGGATACCACGTGTCACAGTTTCAACCTTTGGCCTTGAATTTTCTACACGAAAAACTAAATTTCGTGCGATTTCATCCATTTTTTATATAATTCAAATCCAATGCATGAAACAAAAGTTATGACAATTTTCCCTAGGTCACTTGTTTTAGACAGAATTATAGAGCCCGCAAAAGCCCTAACTTCCTCAGATCATATCTCCAAACATATAGTGAACCAAGATCTAAAATTTTTACACGAAATTATTTGAGCTTTCGATTCCATGTGGTAAAAATTTCATCTTCTAAAGCCTCTTATAAAAAATGTTATAGCGAAACTTCCAAGATGACCTGTTTGAAGAAGCAAAACCCTAGAATCCAGAGCTCTTATACCAAATGTTATGTAATTAGCTCACAAATAGATAGATCAACGACCTAAAAATTATCCTCTTCAAGGGGGAAAGCTCCTTTACATTACATAAATGAATAATTTTTAGATGATTCAAATGACAAAACCTCCTTTCTATATATAGGAGTCTAAGGGGTCACAATATAATCAGAGCCGACATAACAATAATAATGTAAGGGCACAAGAATAACAATAGTGGGCTTCTACAGGGCACAAAAATAACAATAGGGGGGATACGCTAACAATAACAATCATGGAATACACTAGTATCATAGGGACCTAACATTTTGAATGAATCATATATTGATTATGAGTATCAATGTTGTAAAAATTATGTTTCTATCTTTGTTTTATGTCGTGGACAATTCTCAGATTATGGCCAAAAGCATTTATGGGTCTTCTTTTTTGGATTTTCAATGTATGAATGTTTACTTAGTTCTTTTGATAGTTTCTCAGTGGCTCTCTTATCAGTTTTAGTCATGTAAATATGAAAATTTGTTGTGGTTGGACCCTCTGTAGTTTCCTTCCTATGGTAGAGCCATGCTTTTGAATATATCTTTGATTCCATATGAATAGCAAGATACTGTTGCAGTTCGCATGAAAAGTAATTTATTTAGTATGTTCCAAAATGCAATAGTTGGTAAGAGAGATATGGTTAAACGTTGTAATGCCAAAGCATATAATAAATATTGAACATCATAAATGTTATATTATAGGTAACAGAAATATGGTCAAATTTTAGATAACCATACTTAACTTATAATAACAAAAAAAACGTGAATGGTTGATAGTCTACTAAAACAAGATTATTTGGGAGTTTCTCTATGCAGTTCATCATGTAATATAGAGTATAGCACCATATCTCATGTTCACAAAGATTATTTCAAATATAGAACAATAGGGATCTAATTTATTTAAAAGGGGATTAAATTAGCTCTCACATAGTTGAGAAAAAAAATTAGGTTGAGCTATCATAACTCGATAACATAGGTAATACCATCATCTAGGTATAATGCAATACAAGGTTCATTTACCATATGAAGAACATTTTTCATGTATATCCATTGTTGATAAGATACAAATAATAGAAGGGGTGGTAGGAGGGGGAGGGACTCTCTTTAATTCTAATGGAATAATAATGGATAAGTATGCATGGGGACTTGGCATCAAGACCAACAATCAAGCGAAATTTTACAGCTTGTATATGGGACTCCTTCTAGCCAAGAAGAGGGAAGTTAAAAGCATCACAATCATGGGTGACTCCTATCTGATTATTAGGCACCTAAGGAACTCTTTCCTTACCCAAGAAAACCACCTAATCCAGACTCTTCTTCTTGCTCAAAGCATTCTTCTTTCCTTTGGAAATTCTCAAGCTTAGCACATCCTCTAAAACGTTAATACAGAAGAAAATATGATGGCAAAAAAAAAACATGTCTTTTATCTGAAGGAAAATTGGAAATAAATGGAGTCTTTAGCCCTAGCCCTATACCCTAAACCTTCCCTATGGTTACCCCCCCCCCCCCCCCCATGTTCCCACCTTATTCACTCCCTTATCCTTGGTATATATGGAAAGTTTTATTCAATCCTATCATTCCTCATCACACCCCATACGTCTACAGCATGATTATCCACCACCATTCCCCATTATTTTATGTGATGACACATCTCCCCTCTCCTTTGTTGTGCAGCCTCCATTATCCCCTCCACGTGATGCCATTTGATTTGAGTCATCGGTTAAGCATGAGAGTCCTCACGTTGGTTTTAAGGTTCAAGCTTCATTGTAGGTATGCAAAACTAGTTTCCATGCGAGCCCTCTCTCCCTACGTGTTTCATTTACTCCTCATGTCCCATACTAGACAACCCAATTTCTTGAACTTACATTTGCAAATAATTATCATTCTCTCTCCAACTAGGGAAATGATGATGTTGTATTCGGATCCCGGTGGCCTGGGCTTGATTCTATAGGGCCACTATTATAAATTGCAAATGAGCTCTATGTCCTCTCTCATTATGCTTGTGAATTTCATCCCAGGTTGGGTTGGGTTCTGTTCACCTAGTGAGAAGAAATTGGTTTTCTATCTAGGGTGCGAGATTGCAATATATCTTTGGGACTAAATTTGTGCCCTCTGTTTTCGAGAGTTCTCTAGATTGCTCAGGCAAGCTCATCGGAGATTATCTCATGAAGAGCTATTTTGGTGCACCGTCTCTCAATATTGTGCCACATTTCAGTGGCATTTTGAGAGGATGGCTGCAAGTTCATACGAAAGCAAACGCCCTTACTTTGGCTGGGTGACGGAGAAGGAGGCGTCACGCCAATATTTGGCTTGTCATCAGAGTTTATTATCCTCCCCGACTATGGTTGTGTGCATGCAATGTGTAAAGGAGCTAGCAAAAATTAAAGTGAAGCTCTTGGACATAAAGGACTTGTTGTATCGTCAAAGGGTGGTGGCCTATGAAAACTTAGAGACTATTGATTTCAAAGGCAGGTGGGTTGCTAATCTTGAGGATGAGGTTGGTGCACTACGCACCATGATCGAAGACCTTCAACTCTAAATGTTGAAGATGGGATCTCCTCTGGAAGAACAGAGCAACCCTTCTGAAGTCCAAAATTAGGGCATTGATCTAAACTTCCTAGTTGATCCTAATGCTTAGCTTCATCTTGCAATTTCTGGTTTCTTCTATATAATCATGTTGTCTCAATTTTGTAGAATATATACTAGTAAGCTAAATAAGAGTATTGCACCAGGTGTAACCTTTTGTACTGATCATGAACATTTGGGCTCTGCTAATCATGTTGGAAATGGAAAAATAGAAGCCCATGGGAAAATTCAAATGTAACTCACTCATGTATTTTTTTGCGACTAAGCGCGGAATTAATATAACAAGTACTCATTGTTGTTAAAAAAAAAGATACAAATAATAGAACATCCTACAATAGAAGTTTGTGAATGAAATTGAAAATTAGAATGTTCTTCCTCTGAAACTTTCCACCTATTTTATCGTAGCAGATGAATTTATTTTTTTTTAATTCACAGTTAATTTGATGTGATTTAATTTTGCACTAGTGAGCAAGAACTGTTAAAGAAAGAATGAGGTGGATTTATTTATTTCTATTCAGATTTTACCATTTCTTATTAAAGTTAAGTCATGTTCATTATATATATAATTATATATTATATATATTATATATAATATATATTATATTATATTATATATATAGAGAGAGAGAGTGAGAGAGAGAGAGAGAGAGAGAGAGAGAGAGGAGAGAGATATTCTATATAGATATATATATATATATATATATATATAAGAGAGAGAGAGAGAGAGAGAGGAGGAGAGAGAGGAGAGAGATATAAAGTTTGCCATTAATTATGTGGAGGCTTAGAATCAACGATATAAAGAATTTATGATCAAAATTATTTCCCCATCTACAATATCCATAAAATATTATAATATCAATTTGTGATATAACTTTTCTACTTGTAAACCAGATCAACATGATCAATATTAAAATTGAGACTCTAATAGTTAACTCCACTAAAATGCATTAACTGTATTGTACATAATTTTATAATAATAAATGTTCAATATTATTGCTTTCAACTAGGTTCATGGAATGTATACTTCAAATTTCAATATAATAACATATTAATTTTCATCAATATACATATTATCAAATCATGATATAACAATATCGAATTATAGTCTCAATAATAATAGAAAATCAACTACATTACATTTACGATACTAATGGAACACAATTATTGACTATTATGGCCTTGTAGATCCAAGTCGATTATGTAACAACCCCTGGTTGATTTTCTATGTAAATAAAATAAGACCAAGGTCATGGGACAAGTATTCCAAGTTGAATGTTGGGAAAAACATTGTAGTGTGCATCACTCATGATTAATAATGGCTATGGAAATTGGAAAAGGAAAACTAGCAATAATTGGCATTTGATTTATGAAATAAAAGAAAATAGGAGAAAAGGAAGGTGAAGAGACACAGGTTTGCATGAAAGGGAAATTCAAGGAAAATGAAGAAAATAGAGGCCTCAATGATAAAAAGGATTATGAGGATCAGTTGCTAGCTTTTTTTACGCTTTGGGTTGAGATATCTTCCATTCTCTTATTCTCTCATACTCTTGCACACTTAGAGCATGCTTGGAGCACTCTAGTATTCACTTAGATTTGGATAAAGAAGGCAAAGGAAAGTAGGAAAGCACAAGGGAACAGTCGGATCAACATCTACAATTGGATTTCTTTGTAGGTAACAGGTTGCATGTGTGATTTCCTTGTTGATATTTGGATGCATGGTATATGCATATGATTTTCTAGTTATATGTTGTCATTAGCATGGAGATTTGCCTAGATTGACAATGGTTTAGCCTTGCCTTGTCATTTCTTGGATAGCCATGGTGTTGCGTGTTTTTCCACTTGATTTGTTTCTGATTGGTGCTCATGTTTCTTATGGTTGTGGGTTGGAACAACCACTCTGGAAGCCCTAGAATAACTTGGGTTGAGTTACTAGTTCTGAAGCCTACGTTGGGACAAATGCTCTGTAGCCCTTAGTGGGTTGAGTTACTAGTCCTTAAAGTCGGGTTGGAAAACACTCAAGAAGCCCTGGAAGGTTGTGGGTTGAGTTACTATTTCCTAGAACCCTAGACAGGTTGGGTAGATATCGATATTATTGGTGTTGGTGATGTCTAACCATAGAGGTGGAATCACTATGGTTAAGGGTTAAGGCGGTTTGGCCTCTGTAAGCCCTGGTTTGGTTTTTTCTTGGTTTATTCCATGAGATCCCACATTCATGCTTGGAATATGATGTGGGGATGATTAGATGAAAGGGATATTTCGTTCAACCCAATCTATGGTCGAGTGGTACGTGGAAGTCCTTGACTTGGTTCAGATTTTCATATATTAATAAGAGTTATTCTTCTACCGTGATTTATGTATACTTGTAGTGATTATGTTGGTGATCTTATGGCTAAGATTCCATGGTTCTTATGTTGGTTTTTATTCTAGTTATTTGTTGGTTATATGTTGGTTTTTATTCTAGTTATTTGTTGGTTATATGATGTATTCTATCTATGGCTCTTGAGATGTCAAGATAAGTTATTGAATGGTTGATGAATGCATGGGCTAACAAGTGTTGTTGCAACTAGCTTGAGAGGGCATTGAGCATTCTTGATGATTCTCCAGTGAGCTTATTGAATTAGTGAACAAATATGTATTTATAATCTATAGGTACTATGTACACAAAGTGTTTGTATAAATGAGTAATTTGGACCTCCAATTTCCCGGAGTCATAACTTTAGAATACGATCTTTGTTTGACTATCATAATACCTTGTTTCGAAGATCTCCATGAGGAGGTCGAGAAGGAAATTTATGTGATAAATTTTGGCACTTTTCTAGTCTCTTTGTTTTCCCTGGAAATGTTGTTTAGTCCCTCAAAACGGCCTCGAAAGTTTAGAACCCAAAAAAATGCCAAAAATAGAAAGTTGTGTTAAATTTAAGTAAATGAAATTGATCCCCGATCGAGGTGTAGCAACGTGGAGGAGGTGGGTCAGTAGAGATGGGACCAGGAAATGGCAAGCATTGTCCACATGAGTGCAAGGACAGGAATAAGTTTGGGAAGTGGAGGGAGAGGACAAGGGGGAAGGGCAGGTGGATGGACAAGGCAGGGAAGGAGCAGGGCCCGAGAGCAAGTCGGTGGAGCCAGGAAAGGAATACAGTGAGGATGGCAGGGGGGGCAGCGGGAGTGCGGGAAGTAGGACGCCAGCAAGTGGCAAGATGATGGAAGAGGACACATAGCAAGAGAAGCCGGGAGCAAGCGAGATTTAATGAGAGCTAGCGTGAGAAAGGATGGAGGGTCATCATCCCAAGGTGATGGCGTAGGGAATAGAGTAGTGAGTAAATATGATAGCCAGGTGGTAGAGAAGTGCAAAGACAGAATGGGAAGGGAATAAAATATAAGGGAAGAGAGATAGTAGGTAGTTGCATGTAGAGGGTGAGAAGGAGAGCAGGAGCGAATAAAGGTGGCAGAGGAATGACAACGTAGCCCGGGGATAGAAGCAAAGCCAGCTCTAATAGTCGGTATGTTTCTCTACTACCCGTGAACCTCATAAGAATTGGGATGTCATTCATTATAAGAGTAGGGAAAGTTCCTAGGATAGGTAGGGATTCTGTTAGAGTTGATTTCAAGAATTCCTGGAACCCTAGCTGGGTGAAGAATATATATTTCTTAAGGAGTGATGATAGAATTAAAACCCTGGTGCCGAAGAAGGCGCTTAGAGAGAAACGAGCAAGTAGAGGAAAGATGAGCAAACCTGGTAAGGATGCTAGGCTGAGGAAGCTCGCTTTGGCCAGGTGGCACCTGAGGCTCGGAGGGGATGGTACAGGTACCAGGAGTGGAGAGGATTCCACCATGGTAACCTCAAGAGATGAAATTCGAGAAATCAGGCCCTTGTGAATCTTGCTAGGAACTCTTCGAGTAAACAGAGAGAAAAAATGGAGAGTTACATAGAATAAAGAGGAAAGAGAAAAGAGAAAAAAAAGAAGAAATATGCCTAGTGCTGCGAAGAACAAGACCATGGTCCTGCTATTTAGGCCCTCAGATAGGCTCTCCATGGTCAAGCTTCTCTGTGAAGCACAAAATAGTAATTTAGATTACCCTGTGGTGTTCCTATGAGGATGCCTCTGTCGAGTTGTCTGAGCGATGGATGATGGCGAGACTAACCCGAGGTTAAAAGAAGAGAGGGTCAGCAGAAACCAAAACCATGAGACGGTCGGGGGAAAGTTGAAAGGAACCTCAAAAAATCTCAGGCCGTCTGGTCTTGAGCGGGATACCAAACATGGCTCAGTTAAGTGGAAAATTGTTTGGGTGTTATTTCAACAGCATACTGATACTTTTTATGGTTATGTGATAGGTCTCACCATAAACTACATCTAGTAAAAAGTGGGGGCTAGCAAAAGGAAAGAAGCAAACATTAACAGTGACAAAGACAACATGGTAAGAGATGGAAAAGAAGTGACCAGGAAGGGAAAGAAAGACACGGGCTAAAATATTACAGAGGGAGTGATAAGCCCTAACAGAGAGCAAAGCAAGAGAGGGAGAAAGAGAGGACGAGAACACATGAAAACCCTCATTGACGCATACATGGCAGGGAAACCGCCGGAGGTCGAAGCCCAAATAGCTGGCTAGGAGTGAGAACTAAATGACAACATAAGAAACCAAGACATTCCCATGGAATAATGGGAGGACATCGTTCATGACCCAGGTAACTCCCGCGAACATCACACACTCTTCAAACAAGTGATCCAGCAATACTGGGTCATGAAGAATGTGGTGGCCTGGGCTATGACCCTCAATAGAGAACAAGTAGCAAGCAGAGGTTCAGAGGCACAGGAGGACACCAAGGAGAAAGATCCCATTAGAGCAGGCTACTCGGGGAGATAACAGCAGTCCAGATCCAAACTTATCAAAACAACTTAGCACTGGGGAGAATTGAAAAAACACTACAGGATATGAAGAGGAGCGAGATGCTGGGTTCCAGCGCCAAAGCACCAACCCCAATGACATCCTCGAACGAGGAGTGAAACAAAGGTCCAGCTACATTTTGTTGAAGTTCCATGACGAATAGCTTTTACTTGTTAAAATTGAATTACAGTATAGATAGTATAGATAATGTTGTTACGCTGATAGAGAAAGACTTATTTAAATTTTGGACAGCTTTTAATGCTGACATGTGGCTACATGGTTTCCTTCAGGCAGGTGGAGGCCACCTAGAACAAATGGAAAATTTTATTTTGGGCAGATAATATAAATAGTGAAAGTACAAACAAGTTTACAAAAAAAAAGTAAATGAAACTGAAAATAAATATTGTTGGGTCAACTTAAGCTGATAACCGTGTGATCATGTGTCACTGGGTGTTTGCAATCAGTTCTAACATGTGGACCCCATTTTCCATAAGTGCATCTTGGAAATTGAGTCATGCATAGTAACTCTCATCTCATGTTTACACTAGTGAGAAAGTTAAAGTGGGTAAATATGGGGTGAAGTGGTTACAGGTTCTACATCAACATTGAAAAGACTTTCATCCCTTTTTGTTTTCCACAACTTGTCTGAACGTCACCCAATCACATCCACCTTGTCTAATCCTTAAGTACTCTCCTTCCCCGTAGACCCAGGAGTTGCAATGTGGTTGTAGAAAGAAATGGATGAAATTTAGTAATGTAAAGAAGGTCTCTCAAGAGGTTCTCACACCTGAATCAATCTCTACTTTCTAAATCCTCAAAAATACTTGTACAAATCTCTCAATAGAAAATTTCTCATTATGGCAATCATCCAACATTGGGTTGCATTCTACCTTTTCTCTTAGATTAGTCCTCTTTCTATAGTCATTTTCATTAATGTCATTTGTCTTTCCATGCAAAATTAATATTTTCTTAAATTTGAAATTCCTTATTATTCATCCTCTCTCATGTGTCAATTTTTTTATCAATGTGCTCAAGAAATTCATTTTCTTATTTTATTTAGAAAAGCTAATTTCCCTCACCGATGACATTTTTCTAAAATTTCCATTTTCCCTTGATCCCTTTTCACTTTTCCTAATTTAATGCTCAATAATTGATGCAATTTCAATTAATTGTCTAGATGTCATTTTATATCTCTAATTTACCACTTCTCTTTCTTTAAATTTCAAATTTTGGTTGAGATTTGTGAGAACTCTCATGAAAATGATATTTAAAATTAAATTAAACAATTTATATTAATTTTATACACTTTTTGTTAGGCCCCTATACTACTAGTGTAACCCCTTATTGTTATTAGTACAATCCCCTTATTATATTATTGTACCCATGTAGTCCCCATATTGTTATTATTGTGCCCCATAGAAGCCCACTATTGTTATTATTGTGCCCTTACATTATTATTGTTATGTCGGCTCTGATTATATTATGACCCCTTAGACTCCTATACGTAGAAAGGAGGTATTGTCATTTGTATCATCTAAGAATTGTTCATTTGTGTCATATAAAGGAGGTTGCCCCCTCGAAGAGGCTTATTTCTAAGGCATTCATCTATCTTTTTTATCTTTTTGTGAGCTGGTTTCATAACTTTTGGTATCGGAGCTGTGGATTCTAGGGCTTCGCTGCTCCAAACAGATCATCATGGCATTTTCTCTATAAATTGTTTGCTACGAAGTTTCAGAAGCTAAAAAAAACCCATTTGAGAAGAAATCGGTCTAAACCTCGCGTCCGAATTTGAGATGTTGTCTCATTATATTTTCAGAGATATGATCTGAGGAAGTTAGGGTTTTTGCAAGCTCCAGAATTTCATCTCAGACAGGTCATTGTGGAATTTTCGCTATAATACTTTTTCTACAAAGATTCAGACTCTGAAATTAAACCCATTTTAAGCGAAATCTTGGTGAAGCTCGAGTTCGAATTTCAGATCTTGTCTCAGAGTATTTTCAGATATATAATCTGAGACATTTAGGGTTTCTATAGGCTCTCGAATTACATCCTAAACACATGACCTAGGGAAAATCATCATAATTTTCTCTCTGCCTATCAAATTGAAATTTCATAAGAAGTTGCAGAAAGCGGACGGACTATAGTTTGTTGTATATAGGTTTCAGGCCCTAAGGCTGAAACAGTGACAGGGGGCACTTCGTACAAGTTTTCTCTACTGAACTAGTCTATAATCGGGTCATCGTGGGAGATTTGACGTAACGCTTCCTTATAGAATCCAATCTTGATCAAACTTGCGGGGTTAGAAAGAGAACTCAGAGAGCTACCGCATGAAAAAATTTCAGAACTTGGAGATCTGAAATTACAGAGTTACAGTCGTTTCAAGATCGAGCTCCTAAAATCAAGAAAAATCGAAATGAGGAAGTTTGACGGCAAGGATCCGGTAAATTGGATACTACATATGGAGAAATGTTTTGATCTACATGGTGTACCACTGTTACGAAAGGTATGTATTGCATCTTCATATTTAGAACAAGATCAATTTTTATGGTATAAAGGGCTTTGTTCTCATAAACCACTTGTTACGTGGTCAATTTTCACGGAGGAAATTATAGCACATTATGAGGATACAAAGAGCAACACCTTCTTTAGAGTAACGCCACAACAATTGGAAGAAAAAAGAGAAAAGGGGCTTTGTTACGAAGTGGGAAGCAAAATTATGGCAACAAGGAAGTCTACCCCTCACAATGATAAAGATGGAAGTGTTGTTTCTCCTAGCCTTCCACAACCTACAAGGGTTACACCACAACAATTGGAAGAAAAAGGAGAAAAAGGGCTTTGTTACAATTGTGATAACAAATACATTAAAGGTCATAAGTGTGCTGAGAAGAAATTATTTTACATTGATTGTCAAGAGGAGGAAGAAAAGGATCAATAAATGTCAAAAGAAGAGTATATACACCAAGAACCAACCCTAGAGAAAGAAGAAATGAATATGACTATATCTTGTAAAGCATGAGAAAGAATTACTAATCCTCAAACACTTAAGATAGAAGGACATATCAAGAAGAAAAAGGTTCAAGAAGTGAAAGACCACATCAAGAAAGAAGAAATGAATCTGACCATATCTTGTAATGCAATGGTCGGAATTACCACTCCTCAAACTATCAAGATAGAAGGACATATCAAGAAGATAAATGTTCAAGAAGTGAAAGATCACATAGAGCATCAAGAAATGAATCCGACCATATCTTGTAATGCACTGGAAGAAATTACCACCCCTAAAACTCTCAAGATAGAAGGACATATCAAGAAGAAAAAGATTCAAGCAGTGAAAGATCACATCAAGCATCAACAACAAGTTCTCCAACTTTTAAAGGATAACGCTGCTTTGGTGCAGACTCGAATGAAACAATAGGTAGATCAACATCGCAATGAAATAAGTTTTGATGTAGGAGATTAGGTATTTTTATGGTTACATAGATACAAACAAATGTCCCTCAAGAAAGCTATTTATGAGAAGGAAATGTTGGCAATACTACACGCACTTGATAAATGGCGACCTTACCTAATGGGAAGACACTTCAAGGTAAAAACGGATCATGATAGTATTAAATACTTTTTAGAACAAATATTATTCCTCTGAAGAACAACAAAAATGGGTCACAAAGATGTTGGGTTATGACTTTGAAATCATCTACAAAAAAGGGAAGAAAAATGTTGTGGCAGATGCACTCTCAAGAAAGGATGAGGATATGGAAGCATTGGTGTGCGCCATTTCTATTATCCAACTAGATTGGATAAACGAAAAAAGGTATGGATGGAAGAAGGATGAAGAAGTGTGGCCACTCATTCAAAATTTGCAGAAGGTCCCAGTTCAAACAATATTGCCAGAACTTGACGAGGAAGGAAAAATCATATTGGAGTCTGGAGCAATCACAGAAACAAGAACCCGATAGCTATGAAATCGATTAATTTCAGGGTATCTCATCAAGTGGAAGAACTTACCTGCTGAAGATTCCACATGGGAGGACAATAATTTTATATAGGAGCATCAAGAACTACTCAAGCGTTGAGGACAACACTTTTTGAAGGAGAGGGGCATGTTAGTCCCCTATACTACTAGTGTAACCCCTTATTTTTATTAGTACAACCCCCTTATTATATTATTGTACCCATGTTGTCCCCATATTGTTATTATTGTGCCCCATAGAAGCCCACTATTGTTATTATTGTGCCCTTACATTATTATTGTTATGTCAGCTCTGATTATATTATGACCCCTTAGACTCCTGTATATAGAAAGGAGGTCTTGTCATTTGTATCATCTAAGAATTGTTCATTTGTGTCATGTAAAGGAGGTTGCCCCCTCGAAGAGGCTTATTTCTAAGGCGTTCATCTATCTTTTCTATCTTTTTGTGAGCTGGTTTCATAACACAATCCTCTTAAGTGTTAACATATTAATTTATTTTCTTTGTTTCAAGTGTGATATTTGTTTCTAATTCAAATGAGATGTCCTTCAAATTTGTTAGATTCTTGCTTGAATATATAGATATGGTAAGCCATTAATTTAATTTCTCTTATTTTTAGTATTATATATTACAATAGTTCCTTTCCTTAGTCCTTTTAAAATTTTTTATTAAGATACTTGATTTACTAAGTAGAAATTATGTTCACCTTTACATAATAATTTCTAAGGCCTTTATACCTTTAATTTAAGTTTCCTTTATCTTTCCATTTCTTGATACCAAGGATTTCAACTCATTTGTGCCCTTTAGGAATTACCACGCTTAATTTCAAGGGTTCCACAATGATTTCCCTTCAAGTACCTGTGATTAGTTGAGGAGAACATTGATGCAACAAAATAGACAATGATTAACTCCAGGGTTGCCCTTGTTGAGATACTACTGGTGACTTAGGATTGTCTCCACCTTAATTTGTGCCCCTCGGTCATGCATCATGAATTATCAAGTCTGCAATCCAACCCTCACAACATCATACAACTTCAATTTTAAAGTCCCTCACACTTTTCAACATAAGCAACAACTTGAGTGCTAGCGGGTGCAATTAGGGATGTTGTTCCACCCCTCCATGACAATGTCTAAATTTCTTTGTACATATACATTACCCATATGCGAGTCATTTGACAAGCACAAACTGTGTGTTTGCATTCATTGTTTAATTCATCAATATCTTATAAACATATTTATCAATGACAATTAATTTTTAAAATAGCATTGCTCGTGATTCAACCATAATATTTTACTCAACCTCATACCCATGCACCACCATATTTCCCTACCACCCTTAGAGAACCATTAGCATATCAAACCTATAATGTCCCTCTTTGAATGATCACTCAAAAAAGTTATAAAAGGGAGACCCATGGTATTTTGATGACCCATGGTATAGACCCATGGTATTTCGATGATAAAAGAGAGATTGGATCTCACTATTTGAGCACGTATAATTATTTCCTCATATTAATTTGGGCTCTTATGTTCATGGAGTGATAAGAGTGAAATCGTTGAGAGAATTAGTTTCAGTGGTGAAACAAATCCACCCTAGCTAATTAGAAGGAAAAATCACTCGGATCTTTCACAGGTATTTATTGTTAAAAAAGCATCTCATTGTCAGGTCATGCATACAACTAGAGATTGTGGGATATTTGGGAGGTCGTATTTTCCATCTACAGTTCGTGTGGGAAAAGGGAAGCCAATTCACTCGTTTCCAAACTATGGGATAACTTGAGGAGGTTGTCCCAGTTATTATCAGTAAGTTGAAGGAATTTTTTTAGGATTAGATTAAGCCTAGATTTTTGTGGCACTATCTAGTGCCATTTTTTCTTAGTGTTTTGAGCCATCATTTGTAGGGTTGTGGCATCAAAAGGGAGGTTCGAACCATCCATCAAATATGCTCCGTTATAGTAATTAATAGTTGTCTAAGTGGACATTCCTATGTTGTCATCTCCTATTTTCCCAGTAAATTGTGCCATTAGCCATCACTATTTATGGGCTTTTAGAAATATATTTTTGTAAATCAAAATGATGCTTTAGCATGTAATTCCAAGTCATATTAATAAAGTAGATCATAATATATTGGTTAAGTTTGTTTGTTGTGGTATTTTTGCTTGTGGTATGATGGTTGAGTTATTTGTTCAACGAGAAGGGATTTTAAAATGGAATTAATAAAGAAATCAATTATTTGGTTGAATTTATTTGCTATGATATTTTGTTTTGGGTATATTGGTTGAGTTTTTTTTCTAGAAAGAGGGAATTTTACAAAATTTTAAATGACTAATCATCATTTAATAACATAATCATCAATAACATATATCCTGCTCATCAATAATATGCATATCAAGTGTCATGATAACATAGTGACAAATAATTAGATCAGCAATATTTGATGTCCTCAAGCAATAATACAACAATCATAATTCTTGCCACAAATGTTTACATAGTACAAGGGAATACACCAAAGATATCACATTTAGTAGTGAGTTTTACCCCTTTTTTGAAAAGTGGTGCCACTAGTAGCACCCCTCTTTTGGGGAGAGAAATTTTTTGACATTTTAAATATTCTTATAAGCAAAGTATTGACATTTTTTTCAAATATTGCTTTTTAAAGTAGTTTTCAAGTTTCTCTAATTAATACTTTCAATTTTTTTGTCATAAAATTTTCAACTTTTCATAACATAAAAAGTTATATTATATATATATATATATTATATATTATTTATATATATTTTCTATATAAATTAATATTTTATATAATTATGTATCATTAATTAGTTTACAGTGACTTATATTAATATAGTGTTAAATTTCGTTTTAACACCTCCTTAACTTTACTTTAATACCACATCTGTATACAACCACTTAATTGTGCTAAAAAATTTTTTTTCAGTTTAACACAAACAAACAAAAACAAATTTCAAAGATAGATATAATAAAAATATATATTTTGAATTTTTTTCTTCTTAAAATGACATGTCAAATAAAGGATTTTTATGGAGATAATTTAACAAAAAAATAGCAGTTTTCTTATGAATTTTTTTTATAGATTTCATGTTAAAACATGATAATATTTTAAAGAAAAATCTATAGAGTAATGGTTCACATAAAAACTAAAGAAAAAATAACATAATAAAAATAGCCATCATAAAACAATAATAAATTGATATTCTTATAATAATCTAAAAATCAAAACACAACAAGTATAACTTACTAACAATTTCCAAATTTGGGATTGTTTTTGAAGCACAACTTCATATTTATTTTTTTAACCAGAATACTAAACTAGATCACGGAATATACATCAGGATTTACATAACTATATCTTCAAAAAAAACTCCTAAGTCCTCTTATCCAGTAAAATTACAATTTTTTCCAGAGAGACTCCAAACTACACAACAAAAAACAGGATTTCACGGGTATATACCTTACAAAATGACCCACCAAAAAAAAAATACATTTCATACTATAACTAATTTATAATGCAATCCTTCATAACTATGTATTTCCATCCATTTTTCTCTAAGGAATAGGAGAATTCTTGATTTGTCCATTGATTATTAAATCTCCCAAATTTAATTTACACCCTTCATTAGCACACAAGTCTGCATTTTTATTGAGATCACATAGAACATGGAAATATGTTATTGAAGAGAACCATTCTGTTACTTTCCTAGTTCTTTTCATAATACTTTCTAATGTTTTATCCCTTAGAGAGGAGCCCTTCACCAAATGTTGAATCAGAAGGAGAGATTCTCCCAAAATAATGAGAGAAATTACCTATTTTTCTTTATCCAATTGAATCTCTTGGTAGAGGGCATAATCTTTAGCTTGGTTGTTTTTCATGCATCCTAAGCCCCACGAATACTCTACAACTTTAACTTATTTGGGGCCATAGAGCATCCATCCCCCTCTTTCCAACCCTAAAGCACAACTTAAGATTAATCAACATCATATAAGCTATATTCATCATCCTCAAGTACCTCATCATCATCTTCTGTCATGGTATTCTACACTTACCTTGCTTCATTTTTCTCTTCCATTGGATCTTTTATGTCCACAAGTTCCCCAACATGCTTCTTTCTAAACAATTCATATAATGATGGCCCAAGTTCCTTTGACATTTTTTACACATGTGATTGACTAAAATCTCTTTCCCTCAAACCAACTTATTATGTTTCATCTGGAATAATTTTAATAACATTCATTCCTTGCTAAATAAAATTGCATTGTAGTGGGTCATTTTCAATGGCTACTCAATTTCTTTCTTTTTATAAGAATTGTGCTAGTGTTGTGCCTAATCACCAAATACATAAGAAGTAATTAAGGAAATTAGTGTAAACATATATAAATTGAAAAATAATAAATTCAAGGGATTTGAACCTTGAATCTCACAATCTACATAATACTTCATAACATGGTGATCGCCAATTAAGTTGCGCCCTGTGGGCTATGTCTTTGTTAACAACATCTCCTTTTACATGTTTTTTTCTCATGTGTTAGTTTTCTTACCAAAATATTATAAACCAATACTTGACTATGTTTTCTTCTTTATTTTCCATTTGTAAGAATACAAGTATAAGTATTGTCTTTTGTCTACCATGCAACATGTATGTTCTCAATACCACTTGAAAATACATCATTATTAGAACCAATAAAATTAAACTATTGTCTCTAACATGAAATAGTAAAAATTCAATCAACTTGTACATAAATAAAATCTATTTTAATTTTAATTACTAAACATACAATTAAGATGTCTTATTGAAAATGTTGATTCCTTGGGTCTACTCTGCCCTTGAAGCTAGATAGTACAAATCGAATTATGTGTCTAAATGTGAATAAAAAATATATAAAGTTGTTAAATTGTGACTACTACAAATCCCATGACCATTTTAGTGAAATCTTGGTAAGTATAAGGTTGGCTATCATATCCAACATTTTGGTTATTGAAACTGTGAGGGATATCTACAATAAGTACGAAGTAATCCTTTTTAGGAAAAAGATTTGTAACGTTTTCACAATCAACTAATATTACTTGATTACTAGAAAGTGTCAACTCCATGCCAAATGTAGTGATAAAGAGTGTCATCAAGTTCAATATTTTGAAGATATTAATTTATTTTTCTTTCAAACTTAGCTTTTTGAAGAAACTTTTGAAGGTCTTTGGTACTCCATTTGTATTTTTTTTGTATATTTAATGAAATAGACAAATATATCTATATGTAATAAAATAAAAATAGTATACAAATGAATAAAATGAATATATAAATCAGCATATCTTTTTGAATGCAACAAAAAAATGTTCTAGTGTTGTTGTAGAGCTTGAATCTAGATAGTTATATCTAACATCATCCCAACTTTTTTTGTTAAACATTTTAAACGATTTAACTATTTTCTCTTGTATTATCATATAAACTTGTGATTACATAAACATAATAAAGAATGTTATAATGATATATATAATAAATTACTTACAGCAAAAATATGTTAAAATAAAAAAATAAGTTTTATAATCCTAACATAAATAAAAATAACTCGACAAACTCACTCCTCACATTGTTCTTTGAGGTGTGATAGGCATATTGTAGGTTTTAACCCCATACATAAATTACCTGCATATGAATTCTAAAACACAGAAAATAAACAATGCGAGAGCATAACACATAAAACACATATACACAGAGATTTTCCCCT
>APFE031269197.1:65260-75993 GCA_000404065.3 Pinus taeda
CACGAGAGGAATCACCAATAATGACAATGACCCTCAAGGTACTACAGTACAATTCACATGGTGTGAAAAAGGACTTGGCATCAAACACCACGTAAAATCTCTCGGTCGAAGGCCATTGATGTAAACCTGTTGCTGAAAGTGAGAAACTTGCCATTAAGGCATGCAAGCTCCAAAGTACTAAAAGGGTTGTTCCTAAGTCAACTTCTTGGATAATGAGCTGATGTCGACAAGAAGTGACACGTCGCAGGAGGGCCTTAATGAATCCCACATCAACGACACGGAAGGAAGGAAATGATTTTGGAGGTGAAAACAATCTGACGATACAGGGTTCAGGGTGGCGGTCATGAAGGAATGGAGCATGAATGTATTGCAGTGGGTGAGACACAGGTGAATTGTCTGACTGACTTCTCTTGAACATATCGGTGACACTGACGATGGATTGGTAGCGTTAACCCCAAAGATGGATGGTGTGATGGACCAATGGTGATGACCAGTGAACGAATCAACCCAACTAGGCTTGGATGCGGAAGGAAAGTGTCATGTTCAAGAGCGACTTGCTACCAATAAAGTTTCTTCAAGTTCTCTTCCCAATTTTCCCTAGTAATTGCTGACCAGTACCTATTTATTTTTGTCAAGCTTGAGGAGGATAACATATGCTTGTTCTATAATCTGCCCTTTGGGTGAACCTATCGCTATATTTTAGCGAGCCTAGCGAAAATTAAACTCGTTCTCGTCCATGCAGATGAGTTTGTCGCTATTTGGTTTTAACGAGTTTAACGACAAACATAACTCGGTCCCTTTCAATTTTAGAGAGTTTGAAAGAAATGGAAAGGAGAGTCCAACAATTCTTTTTCGTCATATAATCCCTTAAGTCCGAAAAAGAGTAAAATAATACAGAAGGGATGAATTTTCGATAGTTTTAACGAGCCGAACAAGACAAGCGCTCTATCTTTTTGTGTAATAATCCCTCAGGTCCAAAAAGATTAAAATCTAGAGGAGGGATAGCACTTCCGATGACTTTAATGAGCTGGAGAGGCCAATCACTCGACAATATTTTCATATTTTACGAGTCAGTTGAAAAGAGCTTAAAGGATACTCGTTTTCAAGGAACGAGTGATAGTTTTGGATAGCAACTGATTCCAGGTAAGATTTGGAATTTCCTAATCACGGCAGTGTCACAAGGATGGCTAATAGAATCACTCTTCGCAGATGTTCCTCGAAGGGGTAAAAAATCATATGGGGGTGAATGATCGGCTGAAAACAGAGTGGAGGTGATGATGAGAACACGACCAAGGCTCAAAAGCTGGCAATAAGGCATTCACAATGGTTATTTACTGGTTCATTTTTTAATGAGCTTAAATGTTGGGGGAAACATTTGCTCATGACTCATGCTTATTTTTTAACGAGCTTGAACTCTACACTAAAATGGCTCGTGGCGGGTTTATTTTTTAATGAGCTTGAAACCTGCGGTAACATTGCTCACGATGATGGTCATTGAGTTCTTGATTCACCATTAGCATTTTGTTCTTTCAAAGATTGTACTACCTATTCATTTGGTTCATCAAACCGATTAGAAATGAAAACATATGCTTGATAAATGAGTTAAGAACACTATTATTTTACTTGAATTACATGCATGGTAAATTAAAAGTGACTTTTACTTCTCATTTTACCATTTCATTTGAATTTGGTTTGTTGGAGCTCTGGAGGTGCTTTTCCCCCCCCAATTTTCACCAGCTGATTCTGGGAGATTCTGTGGACGATTCTCGATGCTACTTGGACCAGGTAGGAGCTAAACTTGTGCTCTTCAATTGCATGCCTTTCATTTTGGATTCTGAGCCTGTTTCCTTATTTTGCTGAGCCTCTCGGGTTTGAAGAACTCGCCCTGGGACCATCGCACCCTTCCTTAATCAAAAGGTGCAATGCATACTAGTCTTCTCACTGACTAGTTAGTATGCATCACTCCCAGTACACTTACTGGGGTGCGATGGGCGCAAGGAGGAAAGTTTTTGCACAGTTTCCTCATGGATTTTTGCCTGTTTTTTACCAAATGAAGATCCTGACTCTTCTCTTGTTTATTTTTCAGAGATTCATCGGAGCAAAATGGTTGTTACATGGCGAGAACGCGAGCACGAAGAAGAGGACGTTGTTTCTTTACATCATCCGGGCACAGTAGCTGCATTGCGGAACTGTGGCTTGTTGAAGTTTTTCCATATCTCTAGCATGAGGCAACAAATCAGTTTGTTGCAATATTTCCTCAATGCCTAGGATCCTATCAACCAGGTGTTCTAGATTAGGGGCAAATCGATCCCCTTGACTGTCGTGGACATGTATTTTCTAACCAGTTTATCGAGGCATGGTGCCCCTCTCTCATTATCAAGCTTCGCCTGTGGGGGTGAGTCCGTGAGGGAGTACATTCGTCGACACTGCAGAGAGGGATCTCAGCCGAGTACGGATGGCAAGATCAATATCCAAGATGTCACTGACCAGCCCTTGTGGACCATTCTGTTCACTTTTTCTAGACTCACTGGTAGTTCTGCTCTTCACATAGCTAACAGGTCTTACATGCAGTATGCTTTGGAATGCCTTGAACCGAAGGTGTTCAATTGGTGTGATGCATTACTCTCTGTGATGAAAGAATAAATGACCAAGGTGAAAAGTGGAAGATCCAAGAACTACGGTTATGGTTCTATTTTGACCGCTTTCGCTTTGGAGAGAATCCCACTGATGCAGCCGCAATACATTTCACTTGGCCTACCTCCACCGACTGAACCACGGATGCAGAGATGGGTTGACCTCATGTCTCGGCACGCTGGCCAGCCCCAGATTTCTTTTTCTGAGACCTTCTTCGAGTGGTTCGATCGTCAGGAGATGGTTTATGCCAAGTTCCCATATGCTGGTATGGATTTCCGAGGTGACCCGGATTTGGTGTTGCCGGTTGGCGAGTAGTGGGGTGCCATGGGTAATTCTTCTGACCATATCTCTGTTCATTGTTTTATAATGTTCTTATGTTTCCTGATCAAGATTAATCAAAAATCATGTGCTTATGCAGATGTTGGACGAGTTCGACCAGTAGTATGCCACAGAGACCCAGCGGCCGCTCTAGCAGGAGAGGTTGTGGGGAGGGCCATCCTTCGTGACCTTGATGTGGTCGAGACTCTTTCAGCACTATAGGACCAGATCGAGGGTCTTACCCTTGGTATCTCAGATGTGAGGACCGATGAGCTGCCTCTGTGGTTGTAGCGACATACTACTGGAGTGTCGAGTCGATGGACCAGGGTTTTATGCATGATTGCACAGGCGGTGACTTGTTATCACCAGCGTCATTAGACTAGGGTACCCCCTAGCATTTTGAGTTTTGGGTCATTTGACCGATTTTGTCTTGGTTACAGAACATTATGTATAGACTATAAACGGTTATGAAATATATTTTTTATTTTCGGAGCTTTATTTTGGTTAAGTTACATGATCCTGCTGCATATATTGATGTGATGCTTCTTTTTGTAAATGTCGCAAATTTCTATCTAACACATAATTTTCCAATGAGTTTGTTAATGTGTTTAAACTTCTGGAAATATGTTGATATTGGATGAAATCGAACTGTCTTTCCAAAATTTTGACCCTTAGGAACATGCGATAGATAGCTGGATTTCGTACAGAATAGATGCCGGTGAGTTGTAGAATGACGAGCTGTGAGTCTAGCCTGATGACAAGTCGGCATATGCCATGTGTGATGGAATCAGAAAGGAGTTCTATCAATGCGTTGTAGTCAACGATATTGTTCGTAGACCAACCAATACACACTCCTCTGAAACTTACTAACTCGCCGCTTGGATTGAAAATGGCCCATGCCGCAGAAGACAGGTTCCACGAACTACGACTTGCTCCATCGGCATATCCAACGAATGATTCCAGTGGGTTTGACATCTGCAATGAATGCAAAAAGAGGATTACTTGACCAAAATAAATTCTCTTGGCGAAAACAAAAATGTAACAAAAGCATGAGGATTACTACGCGAACTCAAGCATAGTAACGTTTGAGGTACAACCCATTGCGAAGTTGCGCCAGTGGAATCCCATCATAGTCCATCAACTCGTAGGCTACTTTTGCTAATACTCTCTTAACAATATAGGGACCCATCCATAATGATTTGAATTTCCCTGCTCCCAACTTATCAGATTCCTGGTCGTAAAGTAAGACCAGGTCACCTTCTGATAAGACGCGAGGTTTGAAATTCTTTTCGAACTGTGCTTTGACTCGTTTCTTATGAGCTTTGTTAGCCAAAGCTGCATCACGACGGGTTTCATCCAATTGGATTAGTTCCAAGAAACGAGCCTCTTCTTCTGAGGTTCCGGGGAGAAGGTCGATTGTGAGTTTGAGGGACGATATTTCACATTGAACAGGTAAGATTGCTTCCAGACCATACACAAGTTAAAAAGGTGTGAACCCGGTTGCACTTCTTACCGATGTCCGGTATGCCCACAAGGCCGAGTACAGGATTAGGTGCCAATCTTGTTTGTGGACTTCGATCATCCTTTGCAGCATGCGCTTTAGGCCCTTGTTGATTGCCTCAACTTGTCCATTAGCTTGCGGATAATATGGAGTAGAGCTGTCGTGGGACAGTCCTAATTTGGCAGCCAACTCAACCATCATGTGATTGCAAAAATGTGATCCATTATCTATGACTATGGCCTATGGAATATTGAATCTGGAGACTACGTGATTAAAAAAGAAAAGGGCAGCCGTTCCGTCGTTGTTGTTTAATGTAGGCATTGCCTCGGCCCATTTGGTAAAATAGTCTACTGCGACTATGATATACCCATGCCCCCCGGCCAAGGTGGGGTTACATGTCATGAAATCTATGCCCCATTTGGCGAATGGCCCAACAGCTACTACTGGTTGCAGCAGTGCAGGTGGCCTTCTTGTTTTGCTATCGAAAATTTGGCAAGCATGACAACTTCTGACCGCGGTTATGCAATCTTTGAACATTGTTGGCCAGAAGTATCCTGCTCGCAAAACTTTTGCGTCGTGGCATAACCAGATTGATGCCCCCCACATGCGCCTGAATGACAATCATTCAGGACTTTTTTGGCCTCCTCATGGGTGAGGCACCTCCGCAGAACTGTATCGATACCACGATGGTAAAGAGTATCACCGACGATCACGTAGTCTTTCACTTGGTATCGAATACGTCGTTGTTTGGAGCATGAGGTATTAGACCTATATGTTTGTGTCTGGAAATAGATGATTATATCTCCATACCACAGATCACTTGAAGATATCATAAACAAATTTTCATCCGCGATTGCTTCTTCGGACATTGCATCGTTGGACGACGATGGGAGATCGCATAGTAACTCCGCGAATACCAGGGCTTTCTTTGATTTGGATTTTTTGAATTCCAGATCAAACTCTTGTAGAATTGCTATCCATTTTGAATATTTGCCCCCCAGCAACTATCGCGACAATATATGAGTCATGGGGTTGCAATCTGATAAAATGGTAGTTTTCCTGAAGAGGACATAGTGTCGAAATCTTTGTATCGCTTGAACAGCTGCGAGGGCGAGCTTTTCAACGTAGGAGTATTTCATTTCCATATCATTTAAGTTTTGTTTTAAATAATATATAGGATGTTCAATTCCATTGTCTTCTTGAACTAAAAATATTGCTATGGTCGTATCTGTTGCAGCCAGATACAGGTTAAAGTCTTTTTGATAATCAGGAGCATACATTAATGACACTTGTATTAGAGATTTCTTTAAAGCATCAAAGGAGGCTTGCGCGACCTGATCCCAAATGAAGGGTACTTTCTTTTTCAATAGACGAGTATAACCTTTAGCTAGTTCGGCGTAATTTAGAATGAACCTCCTAAGGAAGTTTTCTTTCCCTTGGAGTTTCTGAATCTGAAGCAAGTTTGAAGGTGGAGGCAAATCGATGATTGCCTGAACCTTGCAAGGGTCGAGACGAATCCCATCCTTTGAGACTACAAAGCCAAGTAAATGACCAGAACTGACACAAAACACACATTTGTGCAGATTGAGTTGTATCTTGTAGTGTCGGCAACGTAGAAATATCGCTCTCAAACGGCGCGGATGATTGGTCCACTTTCGCGAATGAGCTGGGAGATCATCTAGATATGGTTAAACGATGTTTTTGATGTCATGGAAAGCATAGTTCATTGCTCTCTGAAAAGTTGCCCCTGCGTTCTTTAAAGCAAAGGGTAGTTTTCGATATGTGAATGTGCCCCACGGACAGATGAATGCAGTCTTCGACTGGTCCTGTGGGCGAATATTTATTTGATTATACCCGGAAAATCCATCCATAAATGAAAAGATTTTGCATCTGGCGCATTCATCAATTACCTGGTCGATAAAGGGTGTAAGGTAGTTGTCTTTCGGACAAGCTTGATTTACATCCCTGTAATCGACGCACACTCTAATCGTTCCTTGTTTTTTCATCACAGGAACAATATTTGATACCCAATCGGTTAGAGGAATGGGGTAAATGAAACCAGCATGGAGGAGTTTTTCAACTTCCGCCTTGATGGAAACGGCTTTCTTGGGGTGCACTTGTCGTAGCCTCTATCGTATCGGTTTGACATCTAGATACATCTTAATTTCATGTTCAACTATGCTCGAGTCAATACCTGGCATTTCATCATATGACCAAGCAAAGACATCTCTAAACTCGCGAAAGAGAGCACTATATATTTCCAGTTCTGAAGAAGAACAAGATTTGCCGACATGAATATTCTCTATAATATCTATTTTGGTTGAGATATTTATGGAAGTAGTCTCTTCAATATTGGATAGGTTTCTCTCGGAATCCACAGTATTCACAGTATTCGTCAGAAATTAAAATACTGAACGATGGTCTAGGTTGCTGGAATTATCTTCTTTCTAGTTTAGAAGATGGGAACGATGGTGGTAATCTTCCCACAGTGCCTCGTCAATCATCATCGATTGAATGATTCCTTCGTTTGTAGAGTGTACTTGTGACCAAGGATCTGAAGGGGTGCCATATTCCTTAGACTTATCGATCCAAATGCTTGATGAGCATTGATATGGGTTTGCCTCCCATGCTGAAAACATTGATTGCTATAATATTTCCAGTGGGGTTAGAGGCAATACCTGCAGATGATCCATTTTAACATCGTTTTCTGACATCTTTTGAATGGAAGATGTCATATTGCAGGTTCCTATGTTAGCCATTTCTGCCAAATTGGTTGGAGGCAACAGGGTAAAGTTCCCATTAATGTGGGGTCTTTTAGTAGGCCTACTCCGTTATTTTGAAGCGCATTAGGGCATCCATGGATCATCGGAATGCTTCCTGTAACTTGTGAATTGTTGGGTAGAAAAGTTTGTTCGTCGATGATTGTAATTCCTCCTTGGGAAGGAAATGCAATTTTCCTAAAGTAGGTCGACACAACGGCTACCATGGCATATATCCAGGGTCTTCCCAGTAGGATGTGGTAATCGAGGTTTCCGTCGATAACTTCAACATCAATTTTTACTATTTTGTCCCCCAGTTCGACTTGCAAGTTACTTAATATCCCATACGGGGTGTATGTTCGTCCATCAAATGCTTTTAATGTCGTTGACGATCGTGATAAGGAGGGAGACCCTAGAGTTTTCCAACAACTCATCGACATAATACATGTGGATGCCCCCTCATCAATAATTGTTCTATGAACAATTTTGTTGAGGACTTTCACTTGAATGAGGAAAGCCAGTTGAGCTGGTAACTGAGGGTCGTATCCTTTGTGATTAAAAGACACAAGATTGGAATCTGTTGGGTCAATCCCACCTATTGCTGATAATAAATCCTTTTGGGAGGGGAAATTTTGCAGTACCTCAAGAGTCGACATCGCGGAGGGCGATTGGGCTAAATCCTCCACTATATTATAGTGTTGTGCTGCTCTGGCATGAGGATTAAACGCCGATTTGTGTACTACTCCCTTTGGCGGTTTATCGTTAATTCAGGAATGATGGGTGGCACAACTTCGGTCGAAGTTGTTGTTGAACCACTAGGTTGATCATTATCCTTGTTGTTTAACATCTATGGATTCCCGTAATCTTTACTCCTTGTCGATATCAGAGCATCATTCAGTTGCTTTGAAACCGACAACATTAGCACTTGGGACGGGGAAGCATTTTCGCTAGCAACCAGATTTGTTCCTGGGTTCGGAAACAGATCAATCAATACAGCCGAGGTTTTTGAACTTTTGAAGAATTTTCTAAGTTCATTTTTATATGGACACTCTCTAGTCCAGTGATCCTCGTCACATATTAGGCATGAACTTTTTAGTTTCTTATCCCCAAAAGGGTTTGCAGAAGATTTTTTAGGAGATGAGTCCTCCTGATTCTTCTTCCTCCCTTGTTTTTTCGTCTTGCCTCCCAGTTGCTTGGGTTTTTTGCCTTTGTCTATCAACACGACATTTACTTCCGAGGCTAGAAGTTCCTCATTTTCGTTTTGACTCGAAACTGTGCGGGCCTTTTTCGACGTAGCCTTTACGGTTTTAGTGCTTGTCGTACCTATCATGCCATTGCCAGCATGAGATTCTTTGTTTGATTTAGGAGGGGGAGGAACGGAAAATTCTAGTCTAGGAGCATCAGGGATTTTATCATAGAGCGTGCCAGACTAAGTATAAATCAAGTCTAGATATTGTGCACAAGCAATAACTTTATCTTCAGTGACGACTCCTCCCTTTGCCACATATTCTATAATAGCAGGTAACAATCACTTAATAAACCATTCAGCCAATAGCTGATTAGGGACATATGTTTTCACCATTCTATGATGACGTTGCCATTCATGAATATGATCGGATATGTGAGTGGCCGTCGTTTGTTTGAAATTGGTAAGTAACTCAGTTATTGTTTCGTACCTTATGGGTAACTGAAAATGGGTTTAAAAGGTTGTGGCTAGGGTACTAAAGTTGTCAAACGAAGCTCTAGGCAATTCGATATACCACTTTGCTGCTGGACCAGTTAACGTTCACTGAAAGAGGCGAAGCCTAATCGAATCATCATTGAGAGTGTTGGATGAACACCACAGATGAAAGGTCATCACATGATTCGATGGGTCTTCACCTGGATTTCCATTAAATTTAAGAATATTAGACGGAACTTTATGCGGAATCACTGGCCACCAAGGGGCGTAGGCAATTGGATTGTTCGTTAGTCGATTTAGATCTGGTAACTCTAAAGTTGCCATAAAAGGCAACTGTTGATTCAGGCTTGGCTGAGCATACTCAGGATAAGATGGAATTGCCTGAGCAGTTGGTCTTTGCACACCAGCATATTGCATTTGATGTTGGTAACTTTGGTAAGGTTGATGGGAATAACCATTATGATATGGTTGATACGGCTGCCCATACTTGCAAAGACTTGTTGCTCATATCCTTAGTAAGCTTGCTGGAATTGCGGTTGTTGGTAGGGCACCAACCATGGTTGTGAAGTCATGGGTTGTTGTCCAGTACTGACTGTTTGACCAAGAAGGGGGTGGTGTTCCCCGTTTGAACCTGTGTCATTCCACTAGTTGGTGATTGTGCTCGTGTCGTAGGTACAAGAGGTTGTTGCATTATAACCTGAGAAACTTGAGGTTGGCATACAACTGGCAACGCTTGTACTTGCGATACTGCCGCAATAGCCGGCGTAGTAGTGATATTTTTCATAGGTAAACTTTGTTGTATTGAGCATACAACTCTTGGTTGTTGAGGTAGGATTGGCACCCAACCGCTACTTGTAATTCCAGCATAACCTAAATTTTGTTGTGAACTCTCGCATGGTTGTCCTTCTGAAGAAGGCAATGAAAGGGCATACTGCCCTCCATACGACGGTAATCTAGTACTCAAATGAATGATTTGCCTTTGGGGACCGGTTTGCCCAAATTGACACTGTGAAGGATCAATTTATCGAGACTCAACGTAAGAGATTCTAGATACAATTCTGGACGAACAAATGGGAACAGTCCATACTGTCGAAACAGCCCCTGGATGGACTCCATCCAGCGATTAAGCGCTGGTTGGAACAGAGGGTATGTCGGCAAACATTGTCGGAGTAGTAGCAGGAATTTTTGTTGTTGTTGTGTTGGGTAACACTCCTTGATGTCGATGGTTGTTCAAACATATTAAGCCTATCCAAAAGATTCCTTGGCGATTCTTCAGGAACTCCTGATGGCGGGAGAATATCTTCTGATGAAGAAGGATACAGGGTGATCCCAGCTCCAAATTGTGTTGGAGTGTTAGATTGAGGATCTTCCACAATCTCTTCTATGGTAATCAATCTAGGAGGAAGAGGCAGATCGTCAGGTCCGTAAAATATTTCTGGTGCCGAAGAAGATATAAGTTCTGCAGCAATAGAGGTTTGGGGAGTAACACCTTCCAAATCAGCTGTATATGGAGCCGGTTCAGGAATAGAAGTGTTTACCGTCACACTAGGATTAGTTGTAATTTCCTTTTGTTGTTGCAGAATTTCTCCTGTAGAGGCAGGGATACCATAAATGTTTGGAGTAACCGGAGTCTCTAAGGATGTCGAAGTACTTGCTCCAACCAACCTAGGGGACTTTGATCCGGTCAAACGAGTCTGCTTTGTCCAGAATGGTTTCGCTTCCGGAGTCAACGACGGTTGACTCGTAAGTCTCCGCGAACGACGGGGTTTTGATTGACTTTCTTCCACGATTGCGGATTACTTGATCAACTCAAAATAAAAGGGGAAAATGTTTTCGAATT
>APFE031269200.1:0-13920 GCA_000404065.3 Pinus taeda
CATTGAAGTAACCCAACATCCGAAGTCCATATTTCTTTCTCAAAAGAAATACATTGGAGATCTGTTGAACAGGTTTGGAATGACAGAATGCAATCCTCTTACTACTCCAATGGAACAAAACTTAAAGCTCACATCTATTGAAGGAAAAGAATTTGAGAATGCAACAAAGTATGGACAGCTTGTAGGAAGTCTCAACTATCTCACTACTACCAGACCAGACATTTCGTTTGATGTTGGAATCCTCTCCAGGTTTATGCAAAAGCCTTGTGAGGGACATTGGTCTGCTGCAAAAAGAGTTCTAAGGTACCTGAAGGGAACTGAAGACTCTGGAATCAAATATACACAGGTGGACGACTTCAACTTGATTGGATACTCTGATTCAGACTTCGATGGAGACAAAGAAACTGGGGTATCTACTTCCATATATGTTATGAGTCTTGGATCAGGAGTTGTCTCCTAGAGATCACGCAAACAATCAGTTCCAGCAAATTCCACAACAAAAGCAGAATACGTGACAGTCGCTGAAGCAACAATAGAAATTGGTTGGCTCAGGAAAATTCTTGAAGATTTGCAGGTAAAACAAGTACAATCAACTCCACTCATGATTGACAATACCTCTGCAATAAAGTTGGCCAAGAACCCAAAGTTCCATGATCGAACGAAGCACATCAATACTAAATATCATCTGATTCGACATTATGTTGAGGCCAAAACAATCCATCTCCGTCATTGTTCCACTAATGAGCAAATTGCAGACATCTTCACCAAAGCGCTTGGAAGAGAAAAGCTTGAACAATTCAATATGATGCTTGGACTCACCAACATCCCTTCAAATTAAGGGGGGGAATGTTGACACCTAATCATCAGGATTGGGTGAATATAATGTAACTAGATAAATAAGTAATATGAACAGTCATCGGGAGATGAAGTGAACAATCTCTCCCTCATATATAATGAAGACCTACCTGAAGGAATAAAACACACGAATCAATTTTGGTTGAGGAGTTACTGCCTAGTCTAACAGATTGGAAGGCACACCTCTCAACAAAATATGCCAAGAACCAGTTGCTTGTGCACTAATCAACAAAATCATCCAGGATGACAAGTACAAAATAGTTGACGGAGTCATTTAGTATAAAGACAAAATTTTCATGGTTCCTGAATCTACACTTAGGGAGAAGATTTTGAAGGTTACACATAATAATCCTTTAGTTGTGCATCAAAAATTCTTCAAGACATATCGACAGATTCAAGAACGATTCTCGTGGAAAGGGCTCAAGGAAGTTGTGATGAAATACGTCAAGGGATGCATAACATGCCAACAGAAAAAGTTGAGCATACACATCTCGCAGGTCTTCTCCAACCTCTACTAATTCCAAAACAGAAATGGGAGAGCATCTCAATGGATTTCATCATCGGGTTACCCAAAGCGCAAGGGAAGGACTACATCTACATGGTGGTAGACGAGATGACTAAATTCGCAGACTTCTTTGCCATCTTAGTGGATTACATGGCCAAACAAATGGAAGAATTGTTTTCCAAAGAGATCTTTAGATTGCATGGACTGCCAAAGAATATAGTCAGTGATCGTGATAGTAGATTTATGGGTGCATTTTGGCAAGAGCTTTTCAAACTAGTGGGCACTGAATTGACCCCTAGCACTAGCTATCACCCTCAAACTGGCGGTCAGACAAAAATTGTGAATAAGTAGACTGAGGGGTATCTACGCAACTATGTGACAGGTCAGCAAAAGGCATGTATTAGGTGGTTGTACCTCGGAGAGGATTGCTACAACACCACCTACCACTTATCCATTGGGGTGACACCCTTCAAAGCTATGTATGTATATAATGCACCATCCTTCATCAACAATTTTTTTTGGAGACAGCAAGGCACCCCTTGCCAAAGACTAGATACAAGAGAGTAGGGACATTCTCATGGTACTCAAGGAAAATATACAAGTTGCTCATAATCTGCAGAAAATGTACGCAGACCAACACTGGACCAAACGCAGTTTTGAGGTAGATCTTGTTTTCGTACGATTATAGCCTTATAAACAGTCTACACTCAAAAAGAGTGTGGTAGAAAAACTAAAGTTGAGCTTTTATTGGCCTTACAAAATTCGTTGTAGAGTTGGCGAAGTGGCATATGAGTTGGAGCTATTGTGTGACAGCAGAATCCACAATGTATTCCCTGTGTCATGCCTCAAGAAGGTTGTGGGTCAGCAGGTCACCACCTCTGTCGAATTGCCACCATTAGATGAAGAGGGACAACTGGGATTGATTCCAAAAAGGATCATGGTCGTACAGGAAAAGAAGTTAAGAGGAAGGGTAATTCTGGAAGAATTTATCGAAGGAGGATGCGACATGGGAAGGAGACCAAACTTTGCAACACCTGAACTTGCAATTGCTTAAGGGCAAGCAATTTCAAGAAGGGGGGATTGTAATGTCCTCTACGAATTGAGGACAAATGGAACTTGTTAACCTATCCATCCCCGTAAGCTATAGTCCTCCATAAAGGGGATAAAAACCCAAAATACCAACTGATGGGCATGTTTTTGGTCAACTGGGCGAAAAAACCCAAATCTAGGGTTTTGGGTAAGTTTCGCTTAATCAATTGAAAAGATGAAACCCCTTTAGAAAATCTATAAATAGAGGATTGAATTCATTTGGAGCATCATTGTGGATCATCTCGTTCTGTTTTTTGCATTAGCTTGAGGGTTTTAAGACCCCTATTCCATCTTGTCAATTTCGATGGTGAAAAATTCAACCCTAGTTGACACATTTCTATTTTCCTTCATTGTTTTGGAACAGGATAAAACACTCGAGGACAACTAATTTTGTGATAATCTATCTCTATTTGAAATAATGAATCTGGTGGGGAAATATTGATTTGGGCCATGAAGTTCCTTGGGGTTTGGTTCTTGGTTACCTGTCACTCGGGTTTGTGCACAAAGACGTCTAGAGGAGGTAGTGAATTCTATTTGGCACAGTGAAACCCCTGAAGAGACAGCAAAACCCCTGAAGAGACAGCGAGACCCTATTCATGCCTCGATTTTGATCACAGGAAATTCTATTAAGATGACGTGACCCTGAATGTGGTTTCTGAGGAAGCATCAATCAACTCCTTTGACCATTCCGTGTGGTACAAGGAAGAATTTCCTCTGAAGACAGAGGGATTTCTAGGATAGATGCCACAGAACTAATTCGAGTAGAGGAGCGAAGCTTGGAGGCATTTGTTGTCCTGGTCGTAGGCACAGGAAATAGCTCCAGAAGCCAGCACAGGAAACATTAGGATATGATAAGGGATGGGTATGTAAATCATTACAGCAGTCAATCGTGACGTATCGAGTTTGTAATTCCATCTGAAGATCTGTGGAATCCGTGACTATCAGTGTTCGAAGAAATTTGCATTAAATCAAATCGGCGACATCCTCGGTGACCCAATGGTTTGACTCGCAGCCCATTAGAAAGTTCCAATGCATTAACGAGGCATACGGCCCACGAGTCAAGGACAAATTTATTTTCTTTCGAACAATATTATGTCATAGGGGTAGTGTAATTGAGTAATGGGTTATAATATAGACTGGCCATAATTATATTTTTAATTGTGGATTGGATATACCTTGTTTGTGATGGTCAGTTGGATTCGATCTACCCAATAACAATTTGTTAAAATTATATGGTCGGAAAAATTGTATAGCAGTTTGGTTTCTTTAATGCAATGGCGATCATCACATGAGGAAGTGTAGAAATATATTAAGAACACTAATTCCTTATTGTTCCTTGTATTATCTGTTTGTGTACCATATAATGAATTTGTATTAGAACCCTAGGGCGAGCTAGGGCAAAAAAAAACCTCAACAACATTACACAACAACTTCTTTATTAAAACTTAAAGCAGCTATTCAAAGAAAACATGTTATCCTCACTATATATCCATTTTAGAGCAACAATATATCAATATCTAATTGGCCAACCAACTCCACATTATAGAGACAATCATAATCAAAAACTTAAATGCAAGTGAAAATCGATATGAAATAAACAACTTATGACTGATAATTGATGATTATGTTTTAAGATCCCAATTTTAAGTCTCGTCTATATCTGACTTGTCCATAGAATAAACCATCGAATATTTTTCTTTAAACTTGGATAAGAAATATGTAGCAATTTGGTAAAGATATAAAAAGTTGATCTTATATGATATTATAGCAGAAATTCCCACAAAAACCAAGTCTTCAACAAGTATTGTCTCGCAACCAAATAATTTTACATCAACATCATCTTATCAAAAGTCACCAACAACAAGATATGTTTCAAGTCAATCAGACATTAAAACTTAAAAGAAATATGTGGCAAGTGTTAAACAAAGAATTGTGTGAGCAAAATAATATTTAGCCAAAAGCTTGACCTTTTCAATAATCATGCACCCCTTACTAACCTACTCATCCAATAGAGGAGGGTTAGCAAACACATCCCAACCATACTACACATCTATTGATATTGCTCCTATCTTTTCTATTGGTGCTTCCTCTATCAATGATGTTGGAACTACTAAATCAACCACTACTAGTGTCGCCCCTCTCTTTGTTCCTACCTTTGATCTTGCCTATGGTGTCACCTCTCTCGTGCCCTTAATAGCATGTAACAAAGGGAGGGAAGGTCCTCTACTTAAGAAGCATAGTTTTCATTTGCACTATTAGGTCAGAATCTCCTAATACTTTCAAGATCTCTGCAACCATTTCACTTGATAAATCCAAACCAACAATCATGATCCATACTCAACAACATTGTCATTGCAATCAAACTCTAATCAATAAGAGTTTGGGAGATATTACTTATCTTCCTTTGTCCAATAATCAAACCCATCCAGTCCAACAAAGTCAATATCCAATGAAGTCTATGTCACATGTCTCATGAAGTATGCAAAGGTAAGGATAATTATCCCTAGGTTATTTTGTTGAAAATGTAACGAGTAAAGGTCTTCTAGCTAGTGCCTTAGCCAGTGAAGACCTCAATTTGTCTTTCTCTCAGTATGAGTGCGAGCTCATGGCTTAGACTTCAATCAAGATGAGTTTATTTCTAGTTTACTGGAATAATCATCAAGATGGCATGCATAGAGTTGGAGCCTCAGTTAAGTGAAGTCTTCATTAGTTTGACTATAGAACGAGGTGGCAATTACAAGTTTAGTTAGAGTAAGTTAGTCTTCAGTCTTGATTGAAGGGATAAAGAGTTAATACTCCAAGTGTTGATTGGAGAGAGAATCAGTTGGACTCTTAGTTAACTCATCAATCAGAACTCGAGTTTCTAAATTGAGCTAAGCCCCTTGCATGATCGAATTGGGTCTACAAAGAGGGGTACGAAGGCAGAAGAAATCATAAGTTTCGTACACAAGGTTTGTGAGACAAGAAAGTTCACGAGTTTGTGACATCATCATTGATTGTGGAGAGTGCAAAGAGCTTGTCTCCTAAGAAATAGGAGATCACAAGTGCGCAAGGATTTAAGAGATTGATTTCGCGTAGATTTGGGGAAGCTTGTGTCCTAAGAAGCCACAAGTGCGCTAAGAAATAGTTGACCTATGGAGATTTGCGCAAGAGAATAGGAGCCACAAGTGTGCTAGCAAATTAGACCTCCTTGTGCACAAGGAAATAGGAGAAGTGTGCAAGGGAATATGGGCTCCAGCGTGCAAGGAAGGAGGAAGGAGATCAAGCAAGAGGCAGGGCAAGTCAAGGAGGCAATAGGGGAATAGTTGCATGCTAAAGGGCCGAAATCAAGCAATGATCAAAGCAACCCAAGATCAATTGTATCAACTGAGATTAGTGAGAAGAAGTTGAACGCTTTCTCAGAGACAGATTGCTTTGTAATAAATCCAATTGCTCAAGAACAATAAATAAAATACTACAACAAAGATAGCAGGTTTTCCCTTCTAGGTTTCATGGGTTAACAAGTGTGTCAATTTGTGTGATTGTGTTTTTATCTCTGGTGTTTATTATGCTACTTATAAGTTGTTAAGAAACTGTATATCTTGGGGAAAGCAAATTTGGTTTCAGTATGTAGTTGCCTTGTTTTCAATTATTTATCTAAGTAGCTGCAGAGTTTCATGGAAATTTAACATATATCTTTTGAAATGTGGCAATATAGATAGTAAAATGCTCCCACTTCTCTATTTTTAGCTCCTTGACCCAATAATGGAGATATGGCAAGTAAAAAAATGAATTATACCTGTAATCCAACAACTATATTGCCATTGTTACTCACATATTCAATATTAGAGCTCCAAATCAAATAGCAGAGGAAGCATTTGAAAATTCTTAATTATTGTTTGAACGACACTAGAGTGGAACAAGTTGAAGATATGATCTAAGCTACACAAAGGGAAAGGGCACATATCATTATCACCTACAAACCTTGACTAGGCCAGACAATTCTACAACGTGAAAAGGGCAGAATTGAATCACCAATCACTAGGATTTCCCTAATCAATCTCCCCTTCCCAAGAGGCAATAAAAATTGATAATTTCTACCAGGGCAAAAAAATATGCTAAAACTGGGAAAGTCGCAAGACATGTGAAAAAAATCATCAGGCCACATGAAAGAGCACTTTTAAGACATAATTTTGGGTTTTTTCAACTCATTTTGCAAACAAAAAGATGGGTTTGGGGAGCAACAGAGGAGGAGACCAATTTCGCTTGAGCCAATGAGGAGGAGGACATGATTTTCCTTTGCCACGACCATGTTTTTTTGGAGTGGGGATTGATTTCCATCAACCTTGGATGTCATGTCCTCTTCAAATTGATGGACTAACTAATGGAGGACAAAATAGCATATCCAACCCCGTACACTATAGTCTTGATAAAGGGGTAAAACCCAATTTTTCCAGTGTCGAGGCAACATTGTGCAAAAGCTGGGTCGGCTAGGGCAAAAAAACCCAAAATTGGTGGTTGCACCCACAACCCCTCACATTTTGGAGCCCATGGAAAAATCTATAAATAGAGAAGAGTTGAAATCAAATCAGCATCATCAAATTGGATCAATATCATCTGTTTTCTTGAGCTTTGGCTCTGAGAGTTTTAAGACCCCTTTTTCTTATACTAATTTCGGTGGTGAAAGCTTCCACCCTAGTTAGTAAACTTCCTTTTATCTTCTGTTTTGTTCTGGAAAAGCAGGGAAATTATCTATCTGAAGAGGATCGAAGTTTGGTAGAAGAATCAAGTACTGAAGCTCAAATACATTGGACTGTTCAGGATTATTTTTGGTGTTATCTCTGTTCCAGACAAGTTTTTCTGTGGCAGAACCGCAAGAGGATATCCAGGCAATTGTAGTGGACAGCTCTGAGACACTTTAGCCTCCTAAAGCACAGCTCAGCCCCCACTGTGGCAGGACCGTCATCTCTTCCTGAAGCAACTCGGCCTCTAGGAGGCAGTTCAGCTGAATCTGGTATTATGTTCTGTAACTGTACGACCCTTTTTCCTTAGGCCAGCAAAAAATCAATTCAGTTTAAACAAGTCTGAAGTTGCTCGGTCCATCCTGAAGACACATCCGAGGCAAGTGGTTATTCCCTGTGGCTCAGCCGCATTTGAGACAGAGTTCAATAGGAGATCTCCTGAAGTGTTTCGGTTTTGAAACAGAAGGATTTCTTTCTCAGGTATTTCGGAGCAATTCTGAAGCAAGAATCACCTGCAGCCCTCATCAGGAAAGCAACCAGCTACAGTGGCATCTATTAGCTTGCAGACCAGTACAAGAATAATCAAGGAGGTTAGGCCAATCTGTAGTTAATATTACTCAGTCAAGATTTATTCTAGGTTGGAACTGTTGAATCATTGTTGGTTGAATACAATACTCTACTTGGTAAAAGAATGTATTTCTCGTTAATGGAAAACCAGTCCTATTTCTTGTGGGTTTAAGGACTATACTGCTTGTTCATGTATTGGTACTGTTACTGTTTATTTCATTTGAATAAGTAGAGGAATTCAACTAGTCCCTAAGAAAAAACTGAAGGCAAAAATTGCACTTGGACATTTCAATGGATGCATTTGCAAGTATAAGCATCAATTTCCACTAGTTTTTTTCATGGGGTTTCCTTTACCCATTAGTTTTCCTTCATCTTTCTAGGGAGAGAACGTGTTTTGTTTGTGATCATCAATTTATTGTGGAGTGGGGAAGGGTTTCCCAAATTTTCACAATTGGTGGTGCATTTGCAAATATGTCCACCTCTTCTTTTCTTTAACAATTTTTTGTTAGGTGCCATGCGTATTAGCTTTCCTGCTTTTTCCTTAAATTTTCATTGTGTTGAAAATGTAACCAGTGTCAGCGTTCATAATGTAATAAAATATAATTTTTGTCATTGACATTTATTATAATCATTATTACTATTTTATTTTAGTCAAAGCATGTTCTTCATGCTTATAGAGTCAAAGGAATTTTTATATTAAGTCAAAGACCACCAAAAGCTGTCAAGTCAGCCTTCCTTGGAAACAAGTCGGCCTGGGCCTCCAAGAGCCACCTATTCAACCCCTCCTGGACAACTATATATAAGAGGCAGTTCAACTCATTTGAGAACTCATTCGTCACACACACAAGAAGTACATCTGAAGTATGCAAAGGAAGACAAAAGGCAAAAGTCAAAGGAGAGAGAATTGAAGTCAAAGAAAATATAATTTTTTCTTGACCGAATTTCAGAATTGAAGCATGAATTGCAGGCCTGAAATTTCAGGGGCTGAAATCTCAAGAGTTGACCAGATTTGGGACAGTTTGACCATCGTTGGCTTTGACACATTGGAGGTGACTTGGAGGAGGCTTTGACTTGAGATTTTGGTGGCAGTCTTGGTCTTGGATATCTCATTTTGATCTGATTCTATAAGAGAATGATTGTTATTGGGTTGTCCCCCATGTGGGCTTTTGCCTTAGCTTGGAGCCTAATTTCTAGTCTCTCTTGTTTCTTATGCATCGTATTTTTCTGTATTTTGTTATTGTGTAATTGCTTGATGACAAAACTAAATAAGAAAATACTAAGATAAAAATGCATATCAGTCACAAGTAATTACCATGATAAGAAATTTTATCATCTATATGAATTTCAACAGATTGAACTGTATGAGATCTATAGTTTATGTATCACTTAGAACTGTATTTTTTATGCAAATATTTTGTATTTTGATTCTAATAATGTTGATTTTATTTTTTTTTTCAATATTTTTTGGTATCTTAGGTTTAATCATTACATTGAAGACTAAAAATGCCGAAAATTTTGGACCCTATGTGGGATATGGTGAACCCGAGTGGGACATGATATAGAACTTTGCTGAGAAGCAAATCCAAAAATCATTCACACTACCACCAAAGCAATGAAAGATAATGATGCAGCCAAAGAACACAAGGAAGTTCTAAAATGTCAAATTGCAAGGGGTGGAGTGGGGGGAAGAAGTGAGAGTGGTTCTTCAGCATCACCTTCCATAATGGTTGGCCTCTCATTGACCTCATCTTATTTTGATCCTAGAACCATATCTGGTGCACAATCTTCTATCAAGTCAGTGCTTAAAAGAAAAGAGATGGAAGAAGCTAGCACGCTGGTTGGTAGGTGCTTTCTATGGAGTGACATTCCTTTCAACAATGCCAAGAACAAGCCCCAGAGTGTGTAGATCAGTTGGCAATAGAGTGTACTGTTAATGCACTCCCTGCAATGTCGCTGATTCAAACCTCGCCTAGCCCATACACCATTTCAAGGATAACTCTACGGGTGGGCATTTGTTGTTGTAGTGCTAATATATTTAAATCTACATTATATAGGCAACTGACCTGCTTAGAGGGGACACCTTCAAAACCTTGATTGCAAGTTGTTTGTTCCTTGTGCTCCACCACTAAAAGGTCGTGCTTGAGCTCCAAAAAGGTAGGACGAGGAAAAGACATTTGGCCACTCATGGCAAGATGATTTAATATTTTGTGGTTGGTCGCGAGTTGGCCCATTTCTTGGAAGTTTTTCTATGAAACGGGGTACAATCTAGGTTGGTATAATTCAAAAGATGAGGACTATTATGCTATGCAAGACAAACAAAGACCTATACGTCATACTAATGCAATTGTTCAAAAAGAGCTTTACAAGAAACCTTTATTCTCCATGTTTCTAGTGCATTGGATATACTTGCCTAAATACGAATTCTTTAGCAAGTGATGTCATTGATCCAACTAAGCAAGTGATGAATAAGTTCCTCTTCCTCACATGATGATGAAGGAAGAACATAGTCAATAAATGGAATGTTTGGCAAAATGAGAAGCAGAAGAGAGTAATGATGACAGTTGAATACTAGTTGCTGCTAATCAGGATAAATTTCATAGCACTATTAAAAGGTTAATCTTTGATCTAGCCAAATGGGGAACAAAGAGTCTGCTACATCATCTTAGTCGTGATTCTTTTTTCAATTCAAGTACTTATGCGAGCAATTTTTGCTCTATAGTTTGCACTAAGATGGTTTAATAGGACACTTTTATATGGGCTAACCTAATTGTGTCAACATAATTTTGTAGTTAAGTTAACCTTTTGTTTCTATTCAAAAGAAATTAAATACGTAATGTTAGCCCTCATATAGCATGAGGATTACACGTGTGACTTTCATCACATATAACAGGGATTTGACCACTAGATGATTGTGAATAAGGGAAAGAAATGGAGGAAATTATAAGAGCTTTAAGATGATGATGAGCTTATTTTGTGTATCAAATCTTTAAAGGCTAATGAAGCATTGAGGTGTTGATCTACTTTGTTGTATGGTTATTTTATGCTTTTCAATTGTTGTTTATATGTTATAGAATTTTCTCACTAACAATACTTATATTTTCAATTGTTGTTTATATGTTATAGAATTTTCTCACTATCAATACATATATGACGGCATAATAATGAATTCAATATCCATTAAGGAATAAGAATTTTTAGGAGTATTGAGAATTATAGCTCAGTCAGTACCTTTCACACATGTTCAGAGTGAACATGCAAGTAGTTCAAAATATTTTCAAAAAGCAATTATATTTCGTAATTCACTTCAGCCAAAAAATAAAAGTGAAAGTCTTATATTTAGAGTTGAGTCTAAAATAGTACCTCATGCATGACTTCGACTAAAAGAAATCTTAAAAATAGATTCTTTGCTAAAAGTATAAAAACAGGGCAAGGTAGTGGTTTTCATCACACATGAGCAATTGAACAAGTGGAGTGAGGGAGAGAGCATATACAGCCAGGAAAAAGGCATTTCCGAGTGGCGCACAATCCCATACATCGTACAAAGTAGTACCATATAAATCCATACAGTAGTATGAAATCTGTAAAGAAATATTGTACAGTCACCATAAAATCCATACAGCAGGGTCATATAGTAGAGAACTATTATTTCTGTTTTTTCAGCAGTTGTACCTTCAAGCAACCTGTAAAAGCTCAAGTTCAGGGTGATTTTGGTAACCATGCAATGTTGTTTTCGGGGCAGTGTGTGGAGGTTTCCTTGTAAGTTTTTCAAAGGGATGAAAAACTGATTTGGAGTAATTCCCTATGCGTGTGTGTAAAAATTTATAGGGTAAGTTTCTCAGATAGAACACCAAAGGACACCGCTCACAAACAGATCACGGATTAGCACACCAGTATTCTTGACGTGGATAAAACCCTCAAAGAGGGAAACAGTCCATGGTCTGAGCCAACACAGCCACTTCAATCAATTTATTAATGTAAAAGAAAGAAAATTTACATAAGCTTCTCTCATGAACGGTCACCTTACAAATGACTCTCCATGCTCTTTAAATAGACATCATGGACCAATCGGGTGTTAAGCCATGGATCAAGTGTCCGTAATACCAAGAAGAGAATGAACCGTCCAATCACTTCAAGTCTAGAACATAACGTGACCGTTGGATTTTAAGTTACAAAAAGTACATACTAAAGAAACACACTTTACCTAACTATACACTAGACCAGGTTATACTTAACTATTTCCTATGTGTCGGAATAACCTAACATCCCCCCTTAAGAACAACTTGGGATAGGATTGAAGGATGTACAAATATAACACATGTTGAAATTTGGTACCGGAGGACAGGTGGTTCCCTTAGGCTTTGATCTTTGGCCTAGGGAAAAGTGTCCAAAAGATTTTTAATTTTTCTCCTAAAGTGACTTTATAATTTTTATAAAGTTAAAATCTAATTTAAAAGTGACTTTAAGTGATAATGTTACTAAGTCTAATTTTAAAGTGACTTTTATAAAGTCAATGAAAAATTAGAAAGGAAAAGTGACTTTGGAAGTAAATAACTAAGTGGGTCTTTATTAAAGTGGGTGAATTAAAAAATAGAAAGTGAGACTTAAATGTGCATTTAATCTCAGCCATTGATATAAATCTATCTCAGCCATTGGATTTAGGGATCACCCAAAAGTCATTTAGGGTTGGGTTAAAGGAGGAAAAGGAGGAAAAAATCATTCATTCTTTCATGAGCAGATTGGAAGAAAGAGAGCAAGGGAGATTTCTGGACAGGAAGGAGAAAGAGGCAGCAGTTTGGCACACATACCAGGCAGCTCTTCAGCAAATCAGAACAGCAGAAAGAACAAGCATACAGCAGAAAGAACCAGCAATAAAAGGCAGATTTTTGCTTAAAACAGTAAAAGGCAGATTTGTTTTTGCACAGAAATCGAGGCAGCTGATTTTCTGCACAAAAATCGAGGTTCGTACAGCCTATCCATACCGTTCGTACAGCCTGTCCGTACCGTCCGTACAGCCATCTGTACCGTCTGTACGGCCATCTGTACCATCCGTACAGTTGCCGTGCAGCATTGTGTTGCTGTTTGGAAATTTCCAGCGGGCTGTGAGGCTCAGAAATCGAGATAAGTTGGAAATTTGTTTGCTGATTTTGCTGATTTTCGCTGAAATTTCTCACTGTAAAAAGGCATTTTCCATAAATAAAGAAGAGCTCTCAAACTGGTTTTCCCCAAGAGTTGTAGGGGGTTTTTCCAGGGTCACATTGACCAAAAATATCAGTGTTTGAATGTGTTTTAATGGCTGTTTATTACTGCTGATTTTTATTTCTGAAACCAGCATTCTGTAAATTTTCCAGAATTTGTGTTTTCAGCAAATTTATTTTTTCAGCATTGTTGAATGTATGGTTATGGAAAAGGGCATTTAACTACATGGGAGAAATAAGGAGAAACTGAAAACTGGGTGGGAAAACAGAAATTTTAACATGGTATCAGAGCTTGAGTGCTAAAGGACAGTTTGAGACAGCAAAAGAGAAAAATTACAGCTGTTGATTTTTCACTCAGAAAATTCCAGCAAGCTGATTTTTCATAAACAACAGGGTTTATCTTTACTACAGCAGTGCTATTTTCTGTTTTAGGACAGCAGGATGTCATTGGGATTGAGGGTGGAGGATAGGTTGGATGGGCATACAAATTACAGCGTTTGGAAGGAGAGAATGCAGAGTATCTTTGAGGAGGCAGAAGTCTGGGATATCATGGTGCATACCACACAAACCCCTGTTGTTGTGCCTACTGATGCTACTCAGTTGGCTGCTTATAATAAAAAGAACAACAAGGGTAAGACGCTGATTCTAGACGGAATCAAAGACCATTGCATTCCTCATGTGAGAGGAAAGAGCAATGCCCATGAGATGTGGACAGCATTGTCCAATCTCTACCAGAGTATCAATGAGAACCGGAAAATGGTTCTGAAGGAGAAACTGAAGAACATTAAGATGGGCAATGATAGTGCAGCTGGATATCTCACTAAGATTACTAATGTGAGAGATGAGTTGGCAGCGATTGGAGAGGCCATTTCACCCACTGAGTTGGTGCGGATTGCGGTAAATGGCCTCCCCCATTCATGGATGAACTTTGCTGATGGGGTTTGTGCTCATGAGAGCCTTCCCACATGGGAGAGGTTTTGGGATGATT
>APFE031269205.1:0-22636 GCA_000404065.3 Pinus taeda
TGATGGTCGAGTTGACAACCCAACTTGGACTTAGGCATGATAGTTCCTCTCCATACTATCCCCAGGCGAACGGTCAGATTGAAGCCGTGAACAAAGTCTTGGTCACGATGCTTCAGAGAACTGTTGGCATGCACAAGTCTAATTGGCATTTGATGTTGTTGTCCGCGTTGTGGGCCTACCGGACCTCTGTGAAGGATGCCACCGGCTTCACCCCTTTTCAGCTAGTATATGGGCTGGAGGCAACCATTCCCATTGAGTGTGAGATTCCTTCACTCAAGTTAGCCGTCGAGTTACTTCCCGAGACTACTCCTGCAGAAGAGCGGCTTCTTTACCTGGAACGACTAGATGAGACGCGTCGTCTATCCTCCCTCACTATCGAAGCTCAAAAGAAGCGAGTGAAAACTCACTTCGATAACTCGGTTAATCCCCGCTCTTTCGTCGAAGGTGACTTGGTACTGCTCTACGATCAGGCTAGTGATAAGCTAGGAGCAAGAAAACTCGAGCCAATGTGGCATGGGCCCTACATTGTAAAAAAGTTCTACAAAAAGGTGCCTACGAGCTGATCGATTATGAAGGCAATCCCTTGGACAGGCCCCGTAATGGGCTATATCTTAAGAAATATTACGCTTGAGTCCAGGCACTCTCTCATTTATTTTTTACATGCATATGCTTTTTTACAGTGTGTGTGCGTGTTCATTTGATTTTTGTCTTAGTGTGTTGGCGTGATCGCTGCTTATTGTGTCTTCTGTTTCTGAACAGATGTCTGGATCACCTTACGTTGGTTTCGCGGATGGTGCTTCCTGCAGTACTCGCACTATGTCGTCTGCGGCATGGGTGATCTACGATCCTTATGGTGAGTTAGTAGATATTCAAGGTGTGTGTCTAGGTTGCACAACAAACAATGTAGCTGAATATAGTGCTGTAATTGAATTATTAGCCGAGGCGATTAACCTCGGAATCCGCTCATTGGTTGTAAATTTAGATTCACAGCTTGTAGTCCACCAACTCAATGGACAATATTCCGTCAGAGATCATCGCATATTAAGGTTGTATTTACGTGTTAAGTTATTGGAAAGAGATTTTGATTATATTACTTATCATCACATTCCAAGAAGACTTAATGCTGTAACTGATGCATTGGCTAACTATGTATTAGACAGACATTTGTGAAATATGTAAATCAACAAACATAAGAAGCATGAGATACAATAAAAACACCAGGTATATATATATATATATATATATATATATATATATTTATATAATATAGTAATAATATATATGATACTATATATATATAGTATAAATACTAATAATATATATAATATAATATATATATAATATATATCGTGTGGCACACTAAGGCGCTCAAAAAATAAGTGTACATGTCTCAATAAATCCGACGTCCTCAGTACATCTGAGACATATGTCTCGCAAAACAGCAGTGGAAAATAAAACCTAGGCGTCTACTGTGGTGGGTTATGCTCTCTATAGCATGCCACCGCTCATGCCACCCACCTCAAAAGGCGGTGCATCCTGGGTTCTACACCCACTGTATGGATCTGTGCAGCTAGGGGGACCTCCTCGATCCCCTGGTAGTCTGGGACTCCTTCTAGTAAGCCCTCAAGATTGTGCACCACGGTCTCTGTCTGGTCGCCTCCTGTCGGAGCCAAGGCCAAGACGGCAGCACCTTGCTCCTCTCTCCGTGCCTCTGGAGCCAGACCAAGGGGTCTCACGGGTCCCACATCTGCACAACATAAGCATTTATTAGGACATGTACATGAAAAAATTCAAAAACATGACAAAAAATGAAAATAAAAAAGATCAAGTGTTTACCTCCATCATCCCACTGCTCTCCCGCAGGCAGCGGCATGTCAGGATCACCACGGAAGTCGATACCGGCGTACGGCCAGTCCTCGATGAAGATAACCTGGCAATCTAGCCACTCTCGGAAAAAGACGCCCCACGACACTGAGCAATCGCCACCTCCGCGTGGCATGACCCGGGCCCATTTGGTGGCCCTCATCTCTCGTGCATTGTTAGGCGGGTCTACCACCATGGTCTGCAGCCGAAGGGCTGGCACCCGCTCAAACATGAGTGGAAGAAGGAGCGATCCGTAGCCGAACTGCTTCGACTCTCCACGTCGGCAGTTACTCAATTGCCTCTTCATGCTGTTGGTCACAGCTGCTGCCCAGTTGAAGATCGTGGGCTGTAAGCACTCGAGAGCTAGTAACAGGTTGGCCTTTGAGGCCTCATGGTTAGCCAGACTGCCTGCTGCCCACGTCACTAAAAAGAGTATAGTGCGGAGGATGATGTCGCCGTGTGGTCCAGCACCCACTGATGGGATGCTTGCTTTCCCACTCCGTGTTTTGACCACCTGTGGGCATACACAGGCCATCAGCTGATCAAGCGTCTCACCACTAGGACGCTGCCCCTCCAGGATGGGCATCACGCCTCGGCGAGACAATCCAGTCAAAAAGTAAATGTCTGAGGAGTCGAACTCTATGTCTCGGCCTCGGATGGTAAATTTCCCATCCACTGGGTTCCATGCTCTGATCAGAAGCTCTAAGAGGCCTGGCTGAGCCCTCAAGCGCGGAGTAAGGAAAAATTTGAGCAATCTGCATGCCCGCATTGCATCTCGGCATCCAGCATCAGCATAAGCGGCCACGTCTTCATTATAATGGGCTCTCTCCTACCATACAAAGGCCATTATGTCCTGCAAGATCACCCAAAAATCATTAGGTTGCCTGCATTTGAAAATTGTCCAATTAATTTAAAAAAAAAATCAATCTTCACGGTGCCAGCGCGACTGTTTCTAAAACAGCCGCGCTGGAAATGGCGGCCTGTGTATTTTTCTCTGGGTCAGCGCGGAAGGACACGGGTTTTCCGCACTGACCCAGAAAGTGGTGTGTGTTGGGAAAATCGGTCAGCGCGGACCCGATGGGCGAATCCGCGCTGACCGAGAGCGCACCAACGCTAAAAATGTTTGGCCAAATGGCCAAATCCCACGGTGAAATTGCTTGAAAATGGAATCAAAATGAAGGGTAAGACAAGAGGGACCTACCTGGAATCAGCTGTCGGAAGATCGGCGTCCGGATGATGAGGAATTCGCTCCGTCAACTTTGTAGTTCTCCAACGTTCTCCAAAGTTCAAATGGTAAAATGGTAAAAATGATTTTTACACCCCCCTATTTATGGTAAAAAAATTCCTAATTTGAATATAGTTTTTATGAATGTGGGTTTTTGCCATATTTTGCCATAAATTTAGTCCCGATGTCACTATATTATACCTTGATGCATGTTTTATTATGTTTTTCGACATATCGAACGGGTTTACGCGGGTGTTTCTCTTGTGCAGGTCTTCGGAATTGGCAAAGTCACGGTGGATCTGTGTGCACTTGGTCCCAAAAATGTCGTCTTTAAGCTCTTTTCCGACATAAAACAAGGAAAGATTGCCGAGCCTCCTCTCAGCTCGTCAAAAGGAATGAGAGGCGGTCACTTTTAAAGCTCTTTTTCAACTGTTTAAACCAACAAAGATTGCCAGGTGTTTGTCGTTTCGCGCTTGTTATTGGTTCTAAAACGACGTGCTTCTGACCACTTTTTTACTTTTTCGGGTCAAAGTCACTACTCACAAAAAGTACTCCTCGGTCGTAATGATCAGGCAGTTCTTTCGAGCATCGTTTTATACTTTTTCGGGCTCGAGAGACACAAATTTATGAAAAAGCACCCCCTGGAGTCTTCTTTTCAGTGTCTTTTCGAACTCTCTAAACATGAAAAGACGTCGAGTTCTTCCTTTGTTAGACTCGGTAAAACTTAATGACATCGGACTCCGTCAGAATGATGCTCTTCAAGCATATGCTATCCCCGTCAAGCTTGGCATCCAAAAATAATCGGGGTACTCGCCAGAAATGGTGGGGGAAATAAAGGAACCGTAATCGTTGTCATCGGCAGTATGTCGCTCTTGAACATGGCACTGTTTGCATTCGTGTCTGGATGGGGCCATCTCATCTCGTTTCACTTTTGCCTCCATGGGTTTGGGTTATCCTATTTCGGCCATTCATCTGCTCATTGTCCTGTCATCATGACCTCTGATCATTTGATCCCAAATACTGCCAAATCCGTCATTGTGCCGCCGGTATGTTCAAGAGAAGTTGGCCTCTGCAAGTATAACCTCCCTCTGATGTTTCGCACAAAACATATTGTCTCTTTCCATCTCGTGTCGATGATGTGGGAAACATTATGGCCCACCTTCGATAAAGATAACTTCCTGTCGACTTCAGCTCATTATCCAGGAGTGACCTAGAGACTCCCTTCAGGTACCTTGGAGCCTGCATGCCTCAATGGCAGGTTCTTCGTGTTCAACACGAGGTTTTCATCATTGGCCTCCGATCAGATGACTCTACGGGTGTTCGACACTGGCTCATTCATTCACACGCCGTGGATTGTACCTATAGTACCTTGAGGACCATCGTCATCATTGGTGGCCCCTCTCGCGTCTGTTAACAGCTTTCATCATTGGCTGGTAATCAGACGATGTTCAAGCATGTTCGACCTCGACTCCTATATTCACATGCTTGGACTTGTACTTGGTTCGGGTTTGGATGGAGCGCAAGACCCTGGTTCTAGTTCATTGTGGGCTAGGTTGCGATTTTGTGGGACATCATTACATGACTCATTGATGGATGGCTGCGACCATACCTGAGTCTTTTAAGGATGGCTGCGACCATACCTCTTATTATTATGGTCTCTTCAACTGGGTGGCTGCGTCCATACCACAGACCTTCTTCATATGTCTTTTGGATGGCTGCGCCCATGCCTAGACTACATGTAATTGAAATATCAGTTGTATCTGCCTACAGGTTCTTCCTGGTGGTGTTTCGGTCCAGCATGTCTTGTAAAGCATTTCACCCCTCCCAATCTCTCGGGCTTCATGCTTTAGGGGGCATCTATTACACAGTAAAATGTCACTGTCACCTTGTCAGTCTCCCTACTGTGTCATTAAATCACATCCACCATGCTCATGCTCTCTGAAATGGCAAAAAATCCTCTTTGCCTAAGTTTATTGGATCATCGCGACTGTTATTAAAATAACCGCGCTGACTGGCAGATGACAGTATAACTGGTGCGCTGCTAGCGCAGAAGCACACGAGTTTTCCGCGCTGGTCGAATTTCATAAAAAGCGCGCCCTCCGCTTGTATCCATTCGCGCTTACCAGACCTCTTCTGTATTTGAGTTGCGATGCCAGCGCGCCAGCCCAGTTTTTCACCCGCGCTGATCCTGTTTAGGCGAGTTTGTTCTAACAGCCAGCCTTCCAGATGACTCCAGACTTGGCTGTTAGCTTGGTAAAGGTCGCCATCCTTTCTCTGGCATGTCTGTTCGCCTGGTCACCCACTTTTCTTGGGGGAAACCTCATCCTTTCACTATTCATGGAGACTCCTTCTCCTATATAAGCCTCCACCATTGCCATGAGCAGCTAGTTTGGAACATATAGACTTTGACATAGAGGAATTCTTAGTGCATTAGTGCTGCTCTTTGTAGGCATTTGGTGTGTTGTGTGAGGATTGCTATAGAACTTAAGGAAGGTTATGAGTTTGTTGCCTTGTATGTGAGAGAGAGACCTCTTTGACTTGGGAGATCTACTACATAGGTGAATGCTTATGAGACATGCTGGCTGGACCCTCTAGGGAAGGACTCAGCGTTAGAACTTTGGTTGTACCTTGCTCTATTTCTGATTAATAAAGATAGATGACTACTGTTATGGTTCCATTCTCATTTGTCTTATGAATGATTAATGTGAATTACATCCTTTCTGACTGATGTATAGTTTTTTTTAGTAGATTTTACGCTTGTGTTTGTTCCCTCTTTGCTTGTGCAGGTGTCCGCCCACGAGGATAGTGGAGGACTGTGATCGGCTGGAGCGAAGGAGCGAGAGGATCATCTCTTCATCAAACATAGCACTGGAATCCAAGTAGGTGTTCTTCACCCACTTGTTAATTACAACTAGGAACTTGCAGAGTAGCATTGATTGATTTTTGCTAGACCCCTTTTGGGCTAGTAGGGATCGCCTCTATCCGTAGAGGGGATTTACCTCTCCAACAGGTACGATAAACTGAAGGTGAAATCAGGTAAAATGTTTCCTCGACCTGTGATTGGTTAGGTATAGACTCATGGGATTCACATTCAGAGAGAGTGGGTTTGACCGATGGTTGATTTGGGTCAATCACTTCATAAACTAGTGAAGGATTAAGGGAGAGTCTCCTGTAACCAGACAGAAGTTGCTGCTGTCAATTAATTTTATTTTAATCAAAATAACATAACAAAACAAAAGAGGGATAATCTAGGCAAAAGGATTACCAAATAACTGTGAATTGCAATGTACTACCTTAGTAAACCAAGGACTTAACATATGTGAAGAAAATCTCCCCGAATGCTATTTTTGGTGTATCACAATATACAAGGTAGTTGACTCGGTTACCTATGGATGGATAGCAACCTAGTGTAGTCCTCCCATATATACTCGTAAGTACGTGGAGGCCCAATCCGTGTTAGCGCTGTCTAATGCGAAACTGCACAGTGAGAGAATTCCTTTATACTTTTCGTACTATAACACCGCCCTATATACCTGAAAGTACATGGATCAGCTACGATATACTTACGTATGTGGAATGAGGTATCACACTTGGAATGTATCATAGACCATTAGCGATAGCTACTATGTTTAACGATGTTGGAACACGCCTCTAGCCTAGACCTCTAAATGTTATGCGTTAAGTTACAATGCTCCATTAGGTTAATTAAGATAAATTTTAAGTTGATATCCTTAAGAATTTTCCTTTCAAGGTTCACCGTGTGATATATGTTTCCAGTTCCTCGAATGCAACTAACATGAGAAACATTCTTTCATTCGATTAACAATGAAAAACTGTAGCTAGTAAGGGATAGAGAAATCGGATCTTTGACAAAGAGCATAGAACACATCTAATACAACTTTCCCTATACTATTCCTACAAGCACACACAAACCTCTAAATGCATAATGAAAGTTTTTATTTTCATTTCCCTTAATGTTTAGATGAACAAAAGGAAACTAAATGCACAAACAATCAATCAATCCTTTTTGCAAGAAATGAAGACTTTACGACAATTCCTTTTCAAAGAAATGAAGACTTTATGGCACTACCTTTTTAGAAAATATTAATCAATGTAAGATAACTTTGAAATGAATTGATAATGATAAATAAATCTCTTAAGAAACACTAAAAAATCAAGGCCAAAGTAGGGCTAGGAGGAGAAATACAACTTGATTTCAAAACCATAAGAAACATTAATCTTTCAGCAAAAAAACAGAAGCAATTTTGGAAAAATCAAGCCAAAGGCGAGTTTTTTAGCCTAGGAGGGATCAGCGTAGGCTAGAGTGGGAGGCAGTGCATTGCAGTGCACTATATCTAAGCTTTCTCTGCAACGCACTGTGTCAAGACCAACACTATGATGGTTCCAAAGAGTCAAATCTAAAGACATTCAAGCACAATGTTTTGAGCAAAAACACTTCAAAAATACTAAAATAAGATCAATGAAGTTAAGAAAAGTCTACTAGGGTGTAATATGATGAGGGTAAGCCACCAAGAATGATAGTCATTCCCCAGTATGGTCGCTAATTTGTTATATGGAATTTACATCTACGGATAAACACATTTTCCCTAGGTGGGTAGCCACACCTAAAACAAAAGAAAAAAAATTAGTTTAACCTTTTCCTATAATAGATAGATGAGATGAAGGAACTTACATGTAGTCTTCCACTTCCTTAATCCCCTTTGAATCGCTCTCGGTGTTCCAACTTGAACTAAAATCGCTCAATTGGTACCTGTATCAACAAAAACAGAAACAACAAACAATCAAAGCATACATGATATACCTACTATAAACCAATGGAATAGAAGACATTGAAGCACATAATCATCATAGATATGAACAAGAATATGAGAAAAGGAATAAACTCTTTATTAATGTAGAAGGAAGAGTTTCACCCAATACAGTTCGATCATGCACCACTCCTCCAGCTTCTGTCCAACCCTCACCACATCAAAAGCACACCAATCTAGTAGCATAACATTGCTTGACATGAACTCAATTCTCAAACCAACAGAATTTCCTTACAAACTTTAGATTCTAGCCCGCTTGCTCAATTTATAGGAAATGGAGGTGGTTTTGTCATAAATGAGAGGATTGGAGGTTAATTGATCCTTAGCCTATCCAATTTCGAGTTCATAAGAGGAGATAAGAGATGGGATCCTTCTAGAGTGATCTAGAATCAAGGAATATTCCAAGAACCCTATGCAAATTTCACTCAATCTCGCCCAACACAGGTCAAAGAGGGCCTAAGTGCACTGCAGTGCAAGCCTGAATGGGCCTGCCTACTCTGCAACACATTTACCCCTGACCAAGGTTGCGCTGATGTCCTAAAGAGGCATTTTAGCAAGGCTTTAGGCTAGGAAACTTTCATGGATGGAAGCATTCAATGAGATGACTTGTATAGGACATGTAACAACTGAATTAGGGTTTGATGAGCCCTAATTGTACTGATCTGAATGTTGGGAATGATGTGCCCAAATAGACCTGTAACAATGTGAAAAGTGAATAAAGATAGAGTGGGTGTAACCAGTTACGTATACAACCTACTTAATGAACATGATACGGTGCAAGTAACTTCACTTATGCCATCTCGAGTGAAGAATACCCTCCAAAAAGTTCCAAGTGAGTCTAGCCAACATCTTTTCTAGGTACAAAAAAGACTTCCCTGTCACCATCACCTTGGGTAATAGCCCTAAGATTATGGTCTCTAAGGTTACCACTTATGACAATTTAACCTGGGGGCATAGTCACAGATCAAATGTACACACAAAGGCAGAGTAACAAAGCTCAATCCCCTTGAATGTTCCTCCACATGGTTAACCTGAGGTTTACTTTTAAGTGACTCCCAACTACCTTTCAACACCATTTGTAATATCTGTAAATTACTCTACCATAACCAATGAAGTGGGGTTGATCACTCCACTAGGTCCGATATGATCTCGTTCTTAACTCCTTTGTTAGGGGAGATTGCGAGAGCCAAACTGTAATAAATGAATTTAATCCCTATCGCAAGATGCTAGTGTTTGTTTGCATGTTTGGAAAGTTAACTCACTTCCCTATTCCAAAGCTCTACAACCTAATCTACTGTAGGTGGAAAGAGCCCTAAAATAATAAAATTGTAATTGATTTTATTAGCACTGTTTTTTAAAGTTGTTACTTAATGGGTAAATGGATGTGAAACTGATGGTGTTATGACCTGACCCAAAACTTTAATGCAACTGAACATGATATTGTGATCTTTTCATTTCGATGAATTTATAATTATGGTAAAGAGAGAGTCTTTTCAATTTTTCAAAGAAAATACAAAAAATCCCAGTTTCAACATATCCCTTTTCATCAATGTAAATTTCTAGTTTCGAATGATTCAAATGCAGAAATTAACCTTTAATATTTCAATTCTCCCAATAAATAAAAAACCATGAAACTTTCCTTTAACATACAATCATTCAAAATTTTCAAAATGTATAAGGAAACCAATCAAATCCTTAAAATGAATCTCTTCAGATGAATGCTATGAATTTAATATTGTCTAAAGTACAATTTTGAAAAACTTTAGCACTGAAAGAAGAATAGCTTTTCGTTTCAAGTTCAACAAAAGAAGTGCTTTCATAAAAATACTTACTCTAAAAAAAAACTAGTTTTCATTAATGAAATAATATTTCACAAACAATTAAAATAAACACTAAATATGATTTGTTTGAAATAAGAAAGGCAAGAAGACAAAAAAATCAAGAACAACCAATCCTTCTTTTGATAGATCTACAAAACACTAGATGAAGCTTTTACCCTAATTCATGAAAACAAGATTTTTTCAAGAAGACTCTTTCACAACACCCAATTGAACTGACATATTTTTTTTGAAGGTGTAAACAAGTGTAATCAAGCATAATCCCCAAGGGTTAGCGCAGTTTGTCAAATTCCCGTTGTTAAGTAGCTTGCCAATTGGGAGGTCACATAGTCAAATCTTGACACTCTTGGGATTAGGCCCTAGTTGTATGGCTGATGGGTAGATCCCTGTTGATCTTCCTAGATTTTCCCATGGATGTAGTGACCACCTAGTGTCTATGAACCACCCATAAAAAAGGTGTAATCAAGCATAAAAAATAAAAGTTCCTGGACTTAGTGAAAGGAAAACTCAAAATTTCAAAAATTTCAGCTATGTTCATAGGCAAATTTTTTTATCTAGTGTTCAGATGCACTGTTTCTAGGGGTTCAGTGTGCAGATATATGCTCTGTTGCTAAACATAATATGCACAATGTGAGAAAATTTTAGAAAAAATAAAAATGAAACCAAATAATTCACAAAATCCAAAATTTTAATATCTTGCAGACACTCAGATAAGGCTATGAAAAAAGGTTTAAAAGTCAAAACAAGGAGATGATGAAGAACAAGACATTCTCTAATAGAGTCACCAATTTTTTTTAGCAGACTAATCCTTCTTGTGGACATGAAGGATCTTCCTATATTTCCAACAAAACCTACTAACAAACATCAAAAGAGTTGATATCTTTCCTTAGCTTATGACTGAAACATGAAACATGTAGTATGCAAAGAATCACATACCTATTAGTGAAGTGCTTGTAGAATTCCTTTCAATCCTTTCCACAACCACCTTTTCCTTAGTTCCTTAGAGGCTTTCCTAATGCTTTCCACAACTTCTCCATGATGCTCCAAAATATATCTGCATAGACAAAAATATTCAAAGGGATCAAAGTATCTCACATATAACATAAATGGTAAATGAAGTTCTTAAGTTAACATACAACTTATAGTTGAATCAATAATCAATTATAAACCATGTGAGTGATCAAGAAATCCCACAAATAACATCAAAATGGATGCAATTAGGAGAGAACAATTGCTTTGTATCAAATTCAAAGGAGAACAAGTTTATAACCTAGTTTCCTTGATGTCACAAGCCTCTTCAAATGGTCTTTAATATTCTCCTTGGATTACAAGACTTCTAGCCCTATTTCAACAACATAAGTCTTCCTTTAGTGGTCCTCCCTAACCCTCTAGTGTGTGTTTGATTTATAGGCCAAGAGGAGGAATTTTGAAATCCTATTCCTAAGGGATGAGATCCTCAAAAGGTGGGATTAGGGATCCACAAAGAAATGGAATCAATTCCATGAACAAAGGGATCAATCTTGAGTAAGCATCAACTCGAAGCTTTTAGTTGGGAAATATTCGCCCAACAAAGCTTCTAGATTTCCCTTTTTATTTTTACTTTCGTTGGTCATGTGCGCAGTCCACAGTGGAAGACAAAGCCAAAATTTGTGCTGACTTTAATGGTCAAGTCTATATATGCGCATATGATGGCTAGGGAACCACACAGGTACTCAAAAATAGGTTTTTAGACCATGTAATCCAGAATTCCCATTCTCTTTGGGATTGTTTAGCTTCTATCCTTGCAAGGGAATATTTTGGAACACTTTGATGGATAGCGAAAGATCTGGATTGACATTCATTTACCTAATGATGAAAAAATGACGTGCAACACCTCACCTCTTTGTTATGCATATAATGATAAAATTTGTTATGGTCTTGAAATGAATTTTTATGGGATGGAGGTGGCTAGTAAACTTGGCCACCTTCGATTAGTAAACTAAAGTTCATTCAGTCACACATGAAACCTGGAAAAGTCAACATAAGTGGAGTGGTGATTATGAGGAGAAAGATGATGATCATGAGGACCATGGTGATGATTATAGGGAGTGGGGGAAACAATTAAAAAAGGGAAGTTCGTGCAAGATTCATGTCACCAAAGCGCTCTGAGCCTTTACCATAAAAATGAATAATAAGTACAAGGGTTGACTCCATTTTCATAATCAATCATTCCTAGAAAATAGTTGGATAAGGATGATCTAGTGCTATCAGAGAGTTCCTAGGGTGCCACCAAGATGCTTTGAACTGCGTTTGTAGGTGCTAAGGGAGGAGCTACCGGAGAAGCTACAGGAGGATCTGAACTACTACAAGAGGCTTGAAAGGAAGCTACGAGAGATAATTAAAGGGAGAAAGGGAGCCAAAACTACCCAAAGTTGTCCTCAAACCCTCATGCACATGAAAAGGTTATATTAAAAGGAGTAATTGACATTCTCCCTCTTTAATTTCCATACATCTTCCTGGATAATTCTAGCTGAATTAAGTACCATGTAGCAAACAATTGTGCAACAGTTCCCTTCGAAAATTGTTATATGTGAAGGAAAGATAGGGAGAGAGGAAAGTTTGTTTTGATAAAAAATATTAGCATCCTTCTCCCCCTCTAATAAAAAATAAAATTTGACACTGTCTCTACATCTTTGAGACTGCTCTGAGGCCAAAATTAAAAATACACCCAAGTAACCCCGATAAGGAGCGGTAGGAGAAATGGGCAGAGGTTTCAATAGAAAAGAACCCACATACACAAAAAGAATTCATCATCATCTTCCCATGGTAGACATTTTTCTAATACATCATTGGATGGGCTTATTTGAATAGTTGAAGGGGTATGATGATGACTTAACTCAGGAATTTTCCACGGCACTAAAATGTCAGGGAGAAAATAGTGCCACTACTGTTGTTAGAGGACTTTCCATCTCTTTAACTGCTAATCTCATAAGAAAAGTGTCTACCCTACCCTTGTGAGTTTGATGGGGAAAGGAGGATAAGGCAGTAGGGGTTACAACCAATAATAACTTCTTCATCTATAGAGAAAATCCTATAGAAGATAAAAATTGGAGTGAGGAAAGAAAATCTGCCTTACCCCTGGGATGAAGTGGCCTATCACATTCTCAAATACATATCCTATGAGGGGAGGTTGAGAATTTTATATGCCTATCATTTTAGGCTGCTCCATGAGCTAAGATTCAAATCAAAATTACCCATTCCACAAAAACTCAGTGTTCCATATTTCCTGCTACAGTTTATCATTGAAATTATCCAAAAAGTGAGGGAAGGGAAACACCAACACATTTCTCACTATGTCCTCATTAAGATGGTTTTTATGGATGCCTTAAGCCACATAAGGAACCTTGTTCTATGGACTAATTTTGTGGACATGGATAGGGAAATTTTCATTGAGACAAAAGCCATTTCCTCCACACAATAAGAGGGAACACCAACCTCTAGTATTGGGGGTAGATAAGAGAAGGAGGAAGAAGAGGATGCAATAGAAATAGAGGAAGAATAAGAAAAAAAAGAGGAAGGAAAAGAAGGGGAGAAGAAAGAAGTAGATGAGGAGAACCTTGAGGTTCCCCTCTAAACCTCTAAAGACAAGTTGGGAAGGAAAGAAAATAAGCCTTTCTCTAGAGAAAATAGAGCAAGAAGTGGCTGCCACATTGACCACATTGGGCACACCTGTCAAGCCCAAAAGAAGGTATCCAAGGAAAGGTCCTTTATACTTTGAAACAAGGAAGAGCACCAGGATAACACAAGGGACCCCAACCTCCTTCAAAAATCCATATCACCATTAATGATTCAACAAGAAAAAGGGAGAAGTGGGACCTAGTGAGGGAAATATTCAAGAAGTTACCTCTCCTAAGGAAAAAACTAAGCAACCTATGTTACCCATGGGAAGGCCCACCACTAGAGTAGTCACCTTTAGGAGGCTCAAGACACAAGTAGCCCTATTACAAGAAGAAAAATAAGAGCTACAGGAGAACCAAGGTTTTCTATAGGAGAAACAAGGGCTGCTATAGGAGAAATAGAGGTTGCTATAGGAGAAATAGGAGGTGCTATAGGAAGGGGAAGGAACCCCAAAAGAAGATGAAAAGGGCCTCCAAAATATCCAGCCTGATCCACAACCCATTTTAGAATAATAATACAAATTTTTTGAGGGAGGTAGGATTATACCTAAGAAATTTTCTATACCACTCTTCTTTGGGTTGGAGAAGGAAAGAGGAAGAACACATAGATGGATGCACATTGAGAAATCCAAAAATATAGAAGATGTGGGCCTCATGGAGGTGAAATTAAACGAAATGAGAAAGGAATTAAATAATTTGAAACTAAGGGAGTCAATCATGAGAGAGTAACTACAGGAAGAAAACACAAGGCTAAGAGAGTAGCTAAAAGAAAAAGAGACACAACTTGCTACTATGGCAAGTTTATCTATGGAAGCTATACAACGTAGGAAACCATCCAAATCCTATTCCATTTTCCTCAAGGAGAAGTGGCTATAAATCTAGATAAAGAAACTAGCATAACATGGGTATTTTCCATTCCAAGAGTACAAAAAATTCATTGAGTTTTGAAAAAAGGCAAGTACTGAGGATAGGGCAAAACTACCTAAGTTCTACATACATAACCTTATCCTAACATATATGAATTTCTCGGACCCTAACTCAAGATTGGGAGACATGAAACTTATGGAATTATCCTCTTAGTTGACTCATGAGGAAACAAGAGCTGAACAAGTAAAGAAGGTGATGGAAAAAGAATAAAGGGAACGCTTATACATCAAAGCATAATTAGTAATCCCCAAGGCTATAATCAGTAACCACAATCTCATCTCCTTTGATTCTGATTTAGCACCTAGGCACAAGGCAACCCAAGAAAAATCCATCTTGAATTCTAAGGACACCTTTAGGATGTTGGGAATAGAGAGTTTGCAGGCTTGTCAAAGAAGGTGGCATGCCTTGTCTTATAGTTTAAAAATCAGAGAGTATCGCTCTCCACAAATACTAAGGAATGCCTTGGAGAGAACCCCATTATACAAAAGGATCATGCAAAGGCTGAAGATCAAATGGATAGGACTCAAAATAAATCCTCCCTTACTGTTGTGCCTACAAGAGAGAAGGAAATAGGTAGAAGAATAAACAAGAATAGAAAAACATAAAGGAAAATGTAGGTTTCTATCCACAGGAGGGCACACCATCTAAGATGCGTTGGGATGTCCAAGAGGCCACCAAGGCCATGCATGAACTTCACATCAGTGACTAAGTTTATCAAAGGATGATAAACACCTTCAACAGGGGGGTTACAATATGTATATTTTTAGGTTCATTGTGCTATCCTCCAATGCTTAAAACTTTAGTTTTCTCACATTAATTCACATTTTTAGCCATAATATGATTAGTAGGAATACTAAAGGGTGTTTTTCATATTGTTTGGCCTAATGTGGTTAATATGTAGGAAAAATAAGCATTTTTGGAGATATTTACCATGCAAGGGCTTGATGGAGTCACCTAGAGAGAATATAGGGGGCTTGTCGAACTCATTAACTCCCTAACACATCTTGAAATCACAAAATACTCACCAACAACTTGGGTTCACTAGTAGCTGAGGAAATCCAAGTGCATGATAATGTCAAAAGGAACCAAATCCACAAATCTAGAGATTTTGAAGGGAAGCATTCCTCCTTTCAAGGGGGATTCCCCTCAAATACTTTTTGTATAAATAAACCAACCAAAAGGCTCATTAGGATTCAAATCTTGGTTGCAAATACGAGTAGCTACTGATAGCCTAGTACTTGACATTTTTATTCTTATCTTTCATATGATGTATATGACTATAATCTTATTTTAATGAGAAGTTTACCATTGGTTTGCACATGAGTTATTTTTGGAGGGATGAACCCTTGGGTTTGGGCCCAAACCATAGGCTTTAGTCCCTCTCTTGTATTTGTTTCTTGTTCTTGTTCAAAACATTGCAATTATTTCCTTGTTTCAGTAGAAGTTATATCATAAAAACTTGTAATTACAGACTTGCCCATCACCTCTATTGTGGGAAGAGTGATTAGAAAGATTCATTGTAACAACTCAAAAATATTTGTTTTTGATTTCTTGGAAATTGATAAATGTTAGTTTGTAATCCTTTTCCATGTATAGTTTTTTAACTTATAAGTTAGTATCATTAGTTTGGTAATTAGAGTATATTTGTAGGATAAAATAGATTTTAATAAAATTCAACTCATCTTTTCCATGTTAATTTATCTCACGGTGTTATTTGTCATTTGATGCATGTATTTGACAAGCTGCAGAACTGTGTTGATTTTCAAGGGTGGGCACACCTTTCCATATCCATGTGGACCTTTCCATCTTCCTCCTAGGCACCTCACCTTGCTTCCAAACTCTTTCTTTGAAGTCACTCTATTAAGGTAAATAAAGGACACCATGCGCATCAAATTTGGTGCAAGATATACCTCCGAGGGGTACTAGGCTTCGAAAAGGGGCTCCCAAACCCTTCATTCACCTAATTCTACCTTCATCCACCTTGATATACCTTCAAGACACCATTTTTGTCCTAAAAAATCTCTCGGACCCTCCTCCTATAGCAAAAACAGGGCCTCCTATAGCAATACCAGACCTCCTATAACACCTCCTTTAGCAAACCTGTACCATTGTTTTCTTCAACCAATTTTGCTCCATACTTTGACCCTGACATAGTTGAGTTGAATAATGCCCCCCAAACTATGATTTGATGATTAGGGAAGACTCTACGATCACTCAAACTTCATCCTTTCCTCACTGCAACCATCAGATAACAAAAAAAGTTAGAATTAATATTTTTCTTCTTAGGTATGTTAAATATTGGATTCCTCATTTTCAAGCAAGTGTGAGTAGACAAATGATGCATTCAAGTAGGTTATTGATTTGATCAAGTGTGAAAGTAGAGTAGCATGATTTACTTATACAAATAAACTAACCTTTTCCTTTCATGCACTTTCAATTAACATTTACATTTAATGAATGGAATTTTCACCTTTTTAGTTAGAATCATGTTTATTTATGCTTCCATAAGAGTTTTTCACTATAATTAGTTGGAGGAGTGGTCTCTGAACATCTTAATATGATTTCATGAATGAGGGTGACATGAGTAGAACCTAAATGGTTGTGCATATAGCACTGTCACCTCTAAGTTTGTACGAACCTTGGGTTGATAATTTAATTTTAGAAGCCCTTGGGAGTTGCAACATCGTTAGTGCAATACCAGGGCTCATTACTTTTTGGCGTCATTGTTGGGGAGGTGTCTAAGTAGGTGTTGTTTCTACTTAAGAGTTACTTGTTTTCTTTATTGTCTTATTGTTTTGAAAAAAGTGAAAAATTGAAAAGGAAAATTGTTCTTACATGCCTCGTAGGAGTAGGGATAACCAAAGGAAATTATTACCAAAAACCCCCATCCCCTCAAGAAGTCAACATTCATTATTCTTTGGTGATTATAAAATTCCCTCTCTAACTATGGGGGAGTTAGAAAACCCTTTAGCTGAGCAACCTGAAATTTTTGAAGAACCTATAGGAGAAGAAGAAGCTATACCACCTACCTAAACCATGGTTGAAAAATAGGCACAATGAGCTTTTCCCTACCAGAGAAGCAAATGGAGAGGCCAAAATGAAGAATATAAGCCCTGCTACCCTTCCACACTTCCATGGCCTAACCTTTGAGGATCCTGACACTTTCATGTTTGAGTTTATTGTTGTATGTAGGACCTATGACTATACCTCTGATGGGTAGAAGCTAAAGTTGTTTCCATCTACCCTCAAAAATGCAACCTTACATTGGTTTATGAGTTTACCTGGAGACAACATCACTACTAATGAGCCTCAACATTGGGTAATTATATGGGCCTTAATTCACCAATTAGCTTAGTCAAACCAACTATTCTCACAACTCATTGCATACTTTTGATTATATTTTGTTTATGAGATGAGTTAGAGTTGGATATTTTTCTTTGTGATCTAATGTGTAATTAATGCAGGATTAAATGATAAAAGAAAGGAATTTTGGCAAAGACCTTGGTCAAAACCCGAATGGGACAAGGAAGAGGACTTATAGGAGGTAAATCCTCCTCATTTACTAACCCTCCATTCGAATATTCCTCCATCAGCTCAGAATGCAAACAAGCAAATCATGAGGAATAGAAGGCAGCTGACCAAGTGAAAGACAAAGCACCAGTTTATCTCAAGTTTGGGAGTCGAGCCTCCCTAATTTTAAGGAAGTCGTTGGAGACTTCAGATGTATAAGTAGAGAGGTCTAGGAACTCAGGAGGATTCTGATTTTTTATTGTAAAACTCTACTCTATTTTCGAGCTACAAGACTTGTGAAAGTTTTTGATGTAATCCATGGTTTTGATAATAAGAATGAGTTTTGTTTTGTGCCAGCACTGAGCTCACTCAGAGGGCTAAAGCTCTTGGGTTAGGGCCCAACCCTAGCAACCAAGGCTACTCTTTATTGTACATGTATGCTAGCATAGATTCATGATTTAATTGTTCATTTTCTTAAGTAGCTGCATTTCCATTACAATAGTGTAGAGTAGATTCATTATATTTTAGTTTACTTCCATTTGTGCCTTCTTTCAATTAGCAGGTTAGCAAGGAGAAAAAGATCACTGTAAGGTTGTTAGCAGTTGTCTCGGCCTCACCTCCTCCCTCTAGGACCATGACTTGAGGAAGAGACCCTTTAGCAACCCCAAAAACACATATTTCTAATTCTTGCATGAACTTTGGAGTTTGTTATCTTGATTTAGTACTTGGTTCATTGCATTGTCATTTTTTTCCATCACTCTCTTTCTGGAATAATATCTCACTCATGTTCTCATTCCCTTCAACACTTGCTTCATGCAGAATAGGGGCAATTAATGCATGTTTTTCTAGTTTATGAGAATGTATCTTGTTGCATAATTCTTGGAAGACACGCACATTTTAATGTTAAGTTATGGTATGTTCTATGCTTATAATAGTTTACTTCATTTTCTTATTATATTCCACAGATTAGCAATCACATGTACATAAAGTAAAGTGCGGATAGAACATTAAATGATCGATAGAAAACAAGACAAGACAAGAGACACAAGATGTGGTAGCTAGCTAGGGACAAACCCACAATGTGTGGGGAAACCCTTTGACCAAATATTCTTTTATCTTCAATAATTCAGCAGAGAGAAACAATACAATAAATCTAATTTATATCAGTAGTAGTGAACCCTAGATTAGCATCATCAGCTGTTGACACCTAATCCTTGTGATTGGGTGAATTTATGTAAATAGATAAATAGGAAATATGAACAGTCATCGGGAGATGAACTGAACAGTCTCTCCCTCATGTATATAATGAAGACCTACCTGATGGAACAGAACAGTCAAATCATTTTTGCCTTATGGAGTTACTGCCTAGCCTGACATGGTATCAGAGCTAAGTTCCCAAAATAGTTGTAACTCCCTTCACTGTTGCTGCTATGGGCTGTACGCTTGTCTGTAATATGCATTTTCATTTCTGAATGTTGGCCCTATATGTCATTTTTATTTCTAAACGTTGGCCCTGTCTGTCATTTTTATTTTTGAACGCTGGCCATGTTTGTCACATGCATTTTTATTTCTGAACGCTGGCCCCTGAACGTTGCTTGTTCATAAATGTTCACCTGAACGATGGTAGCTTTCTCCACGTAGCATGAATGCTACTAGCCTACTCCACATAGCTTGAACGTTGTCCTAACTGAGCACTGTGCATTAAAATTGTTTTTGAAGGGCCTGCAATTTTGTTTCTGCATTTGCCTTGCTATGGTGGTCTGTATTGATTCACATCCAGTGTTTCAAAACCCATTCAGACCACAACCTTTAATTTCCTCTCAGTCCTATCTCCCAGTTGCCTCATCAATTCTGATTTTTTATAGCTCTATGCTGTAGAGAAAACGCTATTTCTTGGAACTCTGTTCAGGCAGATCAATTAACACTGCACCGAGAGCTTTAAGGCCCAATTTTCGTGGTAACCTCCCATACCTTGCAAATCCTTCATAACGAGTCGACGTTGTGCGAGCTCAATGATGAGAGCGATCAGAGATAATCTGCATATGGCTCTAATGCATTTGCGTTATGTTAACATGGCTAAACTCTGATCAGTCCTCCACATGCAAACTCGGATCCGTCGGCTACATGGACCCGTCCAATTGGGTTCAAATGTATTGCAGCCTTTCAGCTATTTAAACTCTCTTCCACTACGATATCTCATGGCATCTGCGTTATGTTAAGTAATGCACTTTTTTTTTTTAAATTTGGCAGTTGTAATTTACTGGAGGAGACTGTAATAAGCACCAAGCACATTGCATTGGCTGTCAATGAAGAATTGGATTTGCAGACTCAACTTCTTGATAACTTATACCAAGATGTTGATGGAATAGGCTCACAGCTACAGCGCACACAAAGGAGATTGGAAGTGCTGAGAAAAAAAAGGAAAAGAGTAGTTTCTCCTGCATGTGCTTACTAGTGATGGTTATTGTGCTTGTCTTTTTCTAACAGGTTTAATGAAATATATACTTCTCAAAAAATAGAAGGACTGTTGCTTTAATAGTTGGCACTATTTTCCTGAATTATTGGGCAGTTGAGACCGCATATAACCGTAGGTGTCAAGTTCATTTCCATTTGTTTCACAATTCTAGGTAGAGACCTAGCTTTGAGGAATTTAGTCATGCACAAAGCTTATGTATAAATAGAAATGACAAATCTTTGGCCTGACATGGTCTGCGTTTGATACAGTTTTTTCAGCAGAAGTATTTTTCTATCAGTAGAAGTAGTTTTTTACAGAATGCATTCAATCATATCCATGGTGGGAATAGTTCTCACTGGCAAGGAGAACTACCCTGAATGGTCCTGGATGATAAAACACACCCTCATTTTCAATGAGTAGTGGAAAGGAGTGTGTGTCGGAGACAGAGACAAGGAACTAGTATAGCCTACCTCAGACAAAGAGCTCGTGATTTGGGAAAACAAGAACAGTAAAGCTTATGCATTAATCACAACATCTATAAATGAAGAGGTGAATCACCATATTTCGTCATATTCAACTGCCTTTGAAGCCTTCTAAAAGCTTAAAGAACTCTATGACTCAGGTTCTGCACTTGAAGTTGTTCAACTCATGATTAAACTCTTCACTCTTGAACTGCAAAATAATGATCGTCTTGCTCTTGCATCTGAAGTAAAGTCTATAATGCATAACATAAAATCCACTAAGGTTGAATTGGATATTCCTCTTATCACTTTTCTCAAGGCACTTTATCCTACTTACTCCAATTACCTTGAGTCATTGCAAGCAAATGGAAATCTCAAAGATATAACCTTTGACTCTCTTGTGAAAAAATTTGTTGAACGAGAGAAAGCTTTTGGAAAGAAGACAACCCCTAGATCTTCTGAAGAGGCTGTGTCCCTTGCTCATAAAGAAAAGCATCCTTCTCAATATTCTACAAGAGGAAGAGGTGGTCGAAGAGGAAGAGGAAGATATTTCAGAGGCAGGGGGGGCAGACATTCTCAAGGAGAAAAGGCAGATTTGCACTACATTCGCTGTAAAAGAAATGGATCACATGATGCCTCTACATGCAAGCTACCATGGGACAAAATTAAGCAGAAAAGAAACCAAAAAAAGGGTAAAATTGATGATACAGACAAAGGTAAAGCACCTGAATCTGCTCACTATGTTGTGGCACAATGTAACATTGGAGTAAATGAAGATTTATTTAGTGCTTCACTTGCTTCTTGGAAAAATGATTGGTTGCTTGATTCAGGAGCAACCTGCCACATGACTCATAGAAAATATTTTTTTGAAGATTTCACTGACAATGTTGATGGAGCAGTATACTTTGCAGATCAATCAAAATCAAGCCATCAGGGCTTGGCATAATCAGGCTTAAACTGTCTGGTCATCCAGACTTTCTTCTACATCATGTTCTATATCTCCCACAACTCAAGAGAAACTTGCTGTCCTTGCTCCACATCCGCCAGCAAGGTCACTCCATTCATATGTTTGATGGCAAGCTTGAGGTAAGAAAAGCATATGACCACTCACTTGTCATGAGGGGAATAGAACAAGAAAGGCTTCTCAAGCTACAAGGAACCTCCACTCGTGCACAAAATTTCTCATACAATTCTTATCATGAAGAAGGTACACTTCCATCAAGTTTATTATGGCATGCTAGATTTGGACATTTGAACTATGAAAGTCTCCCTTGTTGAAGAAAAATGGTGTTGTTGGTTTGCCTAGAATTCCTAGGAAACTTAAGCAATGTGATGCTTGTATTCTAGGAAAGCATAGAAAACAGTCTTTTCATGATTCACATTCAAGAGCACATAGAAAAATTGAACTCATTCATTTAGATTTATGTGGTCCAGTGCATGTTCCTTCTGCAAATGGAAATAAATATATCATGACATTTATTGATGACTACACCAGAATGTGTTGGGTTTATTTATTGAATAAAAAATCTGATGCTTTTCAAACATTCAAGAATTTTCATAAATGGATTGAAAATGATGCACAGTCTCATATTGGGTCTATTTGCACTGATAATGGAAAAGAATACACATCAAATGAATTTGAAAACTATCTTTTCCAACATGGGATCAAACATCAAACAACTGTGCCTTATAATCCCCAACGTAATGGTGTAGCTGAGAGAATGAATAGGACAATCTTAAATATGGTACGATCCATGTTCTTCTTCAAAAATGTAAAGATAATGTTTTGGGCTGATACTGTTCTATGTGCTACATATATAAAGAATAGATGTCCATCTAATGCTATAAGAAACAAGACTCCATATGAAATGT
>APFE031269208.1:0-20840 GCA_000404065.3 Pinus taeda
ACCTTGATGTTAGTGACATTGGTTGTCAAACTCCTCTCTCATGACCCTATTAAAAATGTACCCATTACTCAAACAAAATCTTGATTTGACATGCTACTTTTTTTCTATCTTATGTTAATTGCTTAGAGGGTGATATTAATGGCAAAGATTCGAAGATAGGCAATGATTTTGATGATATGTAGCTATTTGTTATAGCATGATTTTTTTGGATGCTAGAGGCCATCTAGAGTGTATTTGTTGATGTATTTTTGGTTCAGAGATGGATTGCACTCAATGCTCTTTTGGTTATATGTACCCTTACATGCTATATAAATGACAACTTGTAACTTGTGGACATGGTTGATGAAGATTATAACTTCTAGATGATTGCTGTTATATGGTTTAATCCATGCTTTTATGCTTTTTATATCTAATTCACCATTCTACATGCTTTTGTTGACATATATGCATCAAAATATATAAAAATATATATTATATAAAAATTCGCTCCTGACTCTAGAGACTCTAGAGCTTTTGAAAATGGCGCTTCCCGCTCCCGCTTCCACCCTTGCTCCTTGCTTTCGCTCCCACTCCCAGTTAACTGTTGCCTCTTCCCCCCTGCGACGCTCCTTTCATGCTCATTGGCCATTGTTAATTTTCAGTTTTACCTTTCGAGTCTTGACTTTAGATTGATTCTTTGGCTCATCACTCTTTACTATTTTTCAGTTTGAGTTATATCAATTTACTATTCCATTCTTCAAACTTTAGTGTCTACTATAGTATATTGTGCTTAGTACTAATCAAATTCTAGAATGATGAATTTAAATTTTAAATCAATTTAGAATTTAGAATGATGAATGATGAATTTAATTTTTAAACCAATGTAGATTCTAGAATGGTGAGTATCGATCAATGTATTTCATTATTGAATCTCATGGTGTATGGACGAATGATATATGTATTAGTATGAATGATGCTAAGGTACCAGAAATGCCGTCCCTAACCCTTTGAAATGCCATTCACCGTTTCCGGTACAGAAACATGTATGATCTGACTTGGAAATGGTTGGGAAATGAATCCGTTCCGTTTCAGTTTTTTGGAAACGACGTTTTTCTGATCGGAAACGAATCCATGACATTTTTCCATTTTTTAGATCCGTTTATGAAATGACAGATTCGTATCACGACTTTCGGATCATTATCAAGAAAATAGTGATACGGATCTAGAAATTGTGATACGGATCACATAATTTTGGAAACTGATTGGATAAATTTTGAGAGCAATTGCAGGGGACGAATCACGCAAGACCAATCGCTAGGAATGGATACACTCTTAATTGTCGGGAATGGACGAAATTGCTCTCAATCGCCGAGAATGGACGAAATGTTTTTAATTGTTTGGTATCAGATAATATTAAAAAAGGTGATTAAACCTAAAATGTTAAAGGCTTATTACCCGCCTCATTTGTTGACTCATCGAGCCATTGTCAACTCTAAAGAGTCGCCAACATTGTTGGAATCGTTTGTTGGTCGATGGTAAACTGTGGTCCGTAAGAGCCATCTGTTGGTAAACCATAAGAGCCTGAGCCATCTGTTGGCAAAGTCTGTTCGAAATTGGAACTAGAGCCAAGCCAAAGCCGCTTGTTTGTTGGAACTTGGAACCAGAGCCAAGCCAAACTACCAAACTTCAAAGTTCAAAGCCGTTCATTCAAAGATGTGAGCCAGAGCCAAAGCTGCCAATTGAAACTTAAGCGGTTCCACCGTTCCAGGCAAGCAGACGAGGTATGAGTCATGACTGTTCCACTGTTCACGGGTTTGAACTTTTAACTTCTAACTTTTGTAAATATGTTCATACAGTTGGTTACAATGAGGATTGAAAAGTGGCATATTTTGTATTTGTTGTTATGTGCACAATATTTCATAGTTTGTAAATTAGATCACTTTGCTTTAAGGTTATGTCATTCTTGATTATGACTCTTAAAAGTGTCCTATTAGATGTTGTTGAATTGTTTCTTATCTTACCATAATACCATTTGAATATAAACAGTAAAAGTTCTTCCGATGCCCATTTGTTCATAACCAACTTCTGATCAAGGTATACACTAGGAATTTAATAAAATCAGATCATTGGAAGTTCTCTTTGCCTTGTTGAACCCCCATGTTTATGAGAACTAATTGTTTAGTTACTAGCGCTGGTCTAGCATTCATTTATCGAATAATTTACAATATAATTCCCCGTTGGGCCTTAACTTGATTGTAGAGAAGACAACCTTAACAAATTTGACAATTAACAATCCAAAGGTGTGTTTCACTGTTTTGTAACTTTTTTAAGCATCTGGATTTGTGACTCAGAAGGAATCAGTAAATTTGTGCAAAAGTACAAGAACAATAGTGCTTATTGTAAACATATAAGATGGAACTTGAAAGGTTAGTCTTTGAATAACATTTCTCTTAAAACAAACTTCACTGTAGGGGGCAAATATCTTCTAGCGTGGAAACAAATTACAGTTATAAATTTTAAAATTATTTGAGTTTGAATTTGTAATTGTCAATTTTATTTTGCAATTTCATTAAATCATCATCATGGCAACTTCAAGCTTTAGCCATTTGTGAGGAGCAAGAAATTGAATCTCTCCCTAAAGTTGATCCAAAGTCACCACTTTGGAAGCATGTAATTGTTATAGGGAAGATCCAAGGAGGGGGATCATTGGCATGGGTTTGTAGTGAGTGTCAAAAGGAGTTTAAGGGATCATACACCAGGTTAAAGAACATTTACTTAGGTTAAGAGGCATTGGGATTCGAATATGCACTGACCCACCTAGAGAGAATGGGAAGGGGAAAAGGTTTAAGCAAGGAATGCTAAAGCAAATGAGACAAATCCCATCTCTCAATTCAAACAACCAATAAGGTTTGGATTATCTTCATCAAAGCCTCCACTTCCCTGTTATGGAATTGGCAACATTGGTTCAAAGTAGTCTAATTTGGGGCCTCTTGAAAAGAGTTTTAATAGTGATGCTCGAGAGACGACAAATGCAGCTATAAGTTAATGCATTTATGCAAATGTCCTTCCCTTAAACTTTATGCGATCTCCTTACTGGGCAAAGATGATCAAAGCAGTGAATGAAGCCTCAAAAGGGTACAAGAGCCCTGGATATGAGAAGGTCCATACTACAATGTTGAGTGCTGAGAAGTTAGATTTGGAGGCTAATTAAGCCTCTTTTGTAATTCATGGCGCATTGTGGGGGTGTCCATCATTTTTGATGGATGGAAAGATCAAAAGAATAGGCCTTTGATCAATGTGATTGTTCAGAGCCCAAAGGGGCAATGTTTTTAAAGGCAGTGGATTGTGAGGGGCAGCGGAAAGATTCCCAATTCATTGCTGACATTTTGATTGAATCAAATGAATTAGTGGGGTTAGAAAATGTTGTCCAGGTAATAACTAACAATGCCACTGTGTGTAGAGCAACAAACCTAATTATTGAAAGCAAATATCAACACGTCTTTTGGACCCCTTGTGCTGTACATTTATTGAACCTCATGTTGAGCAAGATGGGGAAGCAAATTTAGTGGATTCGAGTTATTTTTGAAGAGGCAAAAGAAATTCAAGCTTTCATCACAAACCACCACTTGTTTCAAGGCATCTACAGGGAATTTGCAAAGTTGGAGCTCCTTAAGGTAACTAAACTTTAAAGTTTATTTCATAAATTCTAATTTTTATGACTCTAAATTCAAATATGTCAATTGGATTCTTAAATGTCATAATTCGTGAATCATAATAGGTATTCAATCAATTATGATTTTTGATTTATTGAAACATTGGCACTTGCAGGGTGCTGAGACTAGTTTTGCTTCTCACATCATAGTCTTAACAAGGCTTATGCAGGGGAAAGAAGCATTACAATCAATGGTATGTAGTTCTCTTTGGAATCAATGGAGGCAATCCCAATCTGAAAGAGCACAAACAATGAAAAGGTTGGTTGTTGATGATGAATGGTGGGATAGGGTGGAGTGCCTCTTGGCATTTACTATGCCAATTGTAGATTGCTTCGCATGTTTGAGACAATTATGCCTAATTTGGGAGAGGTGTATGAGGGCATTGATTCCATGATAGAGAAGATAAGGGTGGTTATAAATGCCAAGGAGAAGGTCCTAGATGAAGTCTTTTACAAAGAAATAAAAGATATATTGACCAAAAGGTGGAACAAGATGACCATCTCGTTGCATCTTTTGGCCTATGTAGTGAATCCAAAATATTATTCTGCAAAGCTGCTAAGTGATCCAGAAAGAACCGCACCAAACAAAGACCCAAAAGTCTCAAGGATTTAAAAAAACTTTTAGAAAGCTTTTTGTAGATCCTGAAATTGGGATTTGGATTCGTTCAAAGTTTTCTCATTTTGTGGGATCAGAGGGTTTGGGTGTTGATATTGATTGTATGCGGGACAAGATCAGATTAAGTCCAATTGATTGGTGGGACTACTATGGTGAGGAACTTCCACATATCCAAAAATTGGCCATTAAGATCTTGTCACAAGTTGCTAGTTCCTCTTTTGCAGAAAGGAACTGGAGTACATATGGCTTCATCCATTCGATGAAGCGAAACATATTGGGCTCTGAGAAAGTTGAGGAACTAGTGTATGTTCATTCGAACCTTTGCCTTTTCGCACGAGTGACGAATACAAATTTGGGCCCACCAAACTACGGGATGTAGAACTAGAGTTGTCTCACTGAGATATGACATTGAATGCCAGGTCTCATATAACTTTGTTGTATGATGAGGCACCAATAGTTGTATCTTCAATTGGACATGGCAACAATGCTTCCACTCGTGGAGAGGATGTGGTTCTTAATGACATGGATGAAGACATATTTGATGATATGTAAATGTAATTTATGATGGTGTTTTAAACCTTTGAACAATGAACATTGAATACCATAATATGCTATATGATAGTAGACTGTCAGTCATAGTTCATTTTGTACTTTGTACTACGTAGTGTGCATTATTAATTTTGGTGATGCTGTTGTCAAGTTGACGATTGAAATTTGCAACATAAACTTGATGATATGTCGAATCATGAATGTTATAATAATCATTAATGATGATGACATTGTTTATGCTGAATTGATGATGATGATTATGTATTTTTAGATATAGAATCTAGATTCTAAAAGATAAATGGTAATATGATTTTTTTTTTTTTTTTTGTTATGGAGAAGACACTAATCCTCCATAGGAGATAACTTTGAAAGCTGATTTCTTTCACCTTTCCTTCTTCTTCTAGGCCTAGTCTCCGTCGGTCACTTAGGGCATCATTTATCTCACGTTCTAGCCATCAAAAGACTTTGATCTCTTTCCCTCTACTGCGCTAGGGTTTTCTCTAGAATCTCTCCAAATTTCACAAAATTCCAACGGTGGGATCTCTAAGTATTGCAAGCCCTAGATTAAGGATCGATTCTTGTCCCATGTTTCTCTTGGTTAGTGACCTCATTTGGATCTTTGCATTCCATTCTAAGAAGATTTGTCCATTGGTCCTCTTCCCTTCCATAATTAGGTCAAGCCCCTTCTTGGTTGATCAACTCCATACCCTTGACCTAGTTTTTGGGTCCACTTGGTCTTGTGTGGTCCCACAACCCAATAACGCCAGTTTCACAATGATCACATAAAAGTCGAGTCTCCATAAAGATCTCTAGGTCTAGGTGTTGAGAAATATAGGGCATTAACATTAGGTGATTTCTCTTCAATTAGTGACTGCTTGTGAATGCTTTTTACTTCTTTAGGTTAGGATCTTCTTCTTCTTAGTTTATTAGTGTTCTTTTTCATCAAATAGTGACCAATGCATGAACATAAATAAACAAGAGACACAGAATGTAAGCTATTAGCCAGGGCCAAAACCCCTCAATCTCTGAGAGGAAAACCCACACAAATTCTTCTTATAGAGATTCCAATTGACAAATACCAAGATCAAGACCCTTGACCTAGTAGCCTCTCCAAAACCAAGACACGAGTCCTCTACCATTTTTTCGTTCACTCTTTCTCGGTTCCTTCTACTTCAGATTTCACACCATATGTGATGATACCTATTTGTGATCTTTGTGTTCGTCAAGGATATCAAACTTCTCCTCCAACAATAACACCAAATTCTGAAGACATATTGCTGAACCATATTTGCTGCCCTTTAAGACACCACCAAGAACTTCTTCCTTGTAACGATAACGAGATCTTGTCACACACATGTGACCTTCATCTTGTGCAACAACGAACCTGTAATTCCAACTTTTGTTCCTTTTCTTGTCACTGTAACATCCATCCGAACTTAGATAGAGATCCGAACTGTTGTTGACTATGATCATCCCTAAACAGAATCTCACAGCCCCTTCTCCTTCCGATGAGTGCATCGAACTTATCCCTGCTACTGTCTACTTGAAATCATAGAGATATCCAAATTGTGCCTTTCCACTGTCTATTCGAAATGCAAAATTCTGTCTCCGTCACCTGAAAAACTCAGGAAAGATATCCGAAAATTCTGTCTCTGTGGACTGTGCCGAGGTTGCTATTTATAGTGGCCTGTCCGTCATATTAAGCCGACATGTACTTATGAATAGGTTTGTCTCCGGTTGGACCAGCCAACTTTCAACACGTATTTTCTGAAGAGCCCATTTATATAAGCCTCAGGATTTATCTAACGATAATCTTTTTTCTGCAGGGTGTTTTTGGGCTAGTACCTCTTTAAAATTTCAAAATCTTTTAAATATTTTGTGGAAATTTTGATAGATCTGGCTATTAAGAGCCTTAGATTATCAAATCTAGGAGCGGAGTTGGACTCATACTCCTCAAATCTGATAGATTTGTTATTTATTTGTATAGATCTGTTATTTACTTGTGTAGATCTTAAATTTTTGTAATATAATTTTGAATTTTAACACGGGTTTTTTTAGATTTTCTCTATTTTTGTACATATTGGGTATTGGGTTTTTTTCTTTTCACTTGTGCAGGAATAGATCTGAGAAATCAGCCAAGAAAATTTTCAGATCTGAGCTAGATCTAGACCCTGGAGGGCAAGATCTGGACTCAAAGATGGTTTGCAGGAATAGATCTGAGAAATCAGCCAAGTAAATTTTCAGATATGAGCTAGATCTGGACCCTGGAGGGCAAGATCTGGGCTCAAAGATTATTTGCAGGAATAGATCTGATAAATCAGCCAAGTAAATCTTCAAATATGAGATTTTTTCAATCTGATCTGGGGGTTTTGAGACAGATCTAGGCCCTAGAGGGCAATATCTTGTCCCAAATGTTTTTGCAGGGCCAACCATTAAAGATTTTGCAATAAATCTGAAGATTTGAAGTGAAATATTGTTTTTAGCATAAAGGTTTCAAGTTTTGGGGCTCCTAAGCCTAGATCTGCCTTCTCCTAGGCCAACGCTAGTTCCATTGGGCCTAGTGTTAGCTCTCATTGGCCCTAGATTCCCCTTGCTCCATTTCTGCTTTGAATATTTGATTTTTTGAAGCTAATCATTGGTGGGTTTTTTCAGAAAATTTGGTAAAAATTTGTGTTTCAAGTATTGAAATTTTTTTGGCAACTTGGGCAAGTGATCTTCAATGCATAGGGCCTAAGGGTTTGATCTCTAAACCATCTTTTTCCTCACTGTTTGCTACAATAGTCATATACCTTTTTATTAGTGGTGAAAAACACATATAAGTGGTTTGAAATTAATTAAAAAATTGCTAAATACATTAATAAGTCATTTATGTTTGATGTGTATCAAGAATTTGGCCTAGATCTACATTTTGGGTCACTAATATCTCTGAATAACTCTGTTTCTGAAGTCTGAAATATAACAGTGGAAAAATTTCATGCGGGTTAGCTTAAAATCAGTTCCTAAGTTGTCTAATACATTAAGGAAATAATTTCTTGAGTTGGGCATTTATCATTAGGTTTATTTCATGTTTTAATTGCTTGCTGTAATAAGTATATCAGATCTGATATAATTCCGGAAATGACATCAGAACCGGCTGAAAATTTTTGATAATTCATGTGGGCAAGTTTGGAAAAATTTCGGTAAATTTTTGGCATAAAGATATCATTGATAGCTTACTGTTTTCATTGTCATATCGCTGCTATTGTAAAGTTTTTCTTACTGCTGTCCTAAAAATTAATTTCTGAAAATTAAGTACTCTGTCATGGAATTGTGTTAAAATGCATATCCTTTGTTTCATAAATTGAATATTTTTTTGAGTATCTGTTGACATTGATATCGAATTGCAAAGTTGTTTTTGTTCTCTTTGAACTAAATTGTATCAAAAAGATTTGAAATAAACTGGTGTTTTAACTATAATATCTTCAAGAGTTTATTTTCTAAGTCTTCATTTAAAAAAAAGTCGAGCATTTCATTGGGGTAATTGAGGGCTTTTGCGGCATAAGTGTTTTCCCATTCTCGAGTCTAACTTCATCTCATCTTCTGGTGCATTTGCATATAAGTTAACTTTGCATAGATAAAGTTTACTTCCAAGCATAAGCTTGGTTGATAGACAAATAGATCCCCATCCGTCTTTTCTTGAGAAGCCTGTTTTAATAGTACTTAAAACGACGACCTTGTAGTCGTCAGAGCCACAGTTCTCTGTAGCGCCGGAGGCGCTGGGTATGTTAGAATTTCAGGAGAGGTATCGTTAATCACACCTTAGTGTGCTTCTCTTGATCTTCTCTCTGCCAATTACTACGAAATTAGGCTCAACACGGCAAAGATTGAAGAGTTCACATTTAAATAGGCTAACCAAGAGTCTTGCATCTCACATTAGTTTTAGGATTTGCATTTCATATAAAATATTAATTCATCTAAGCAACAGTTGCTAATCGATTACTTGGTCTTAATTTCCCTAGCAAGATTGTTGACTCCATAAGGCACTCGTATCAATCGTTTAAAATCTAATAAAATCCTATAAGTCTTGCTAAATCTTAACCAAGTACTTGATCACTTCACTGTGTCTTCCGAACAGGTTGGTTCCCAACTAGTTCTTCTTCATTCCAATTTTCCATAGGGTCTACCCCCTTAGCCTGTTGTAGGGAGACAACTTAAACAGAGAGATTGAGGATCAGGGTGACAGCCCTCGATCTGAGCCGTTGTTGCGGTGCCTAGACATTTTGTGCGACAACAAAACCCATGAAGCAAGTCTTACAATAATAATTTTATTCTCTTCTTTTCATCATTTACAAAGATCATAATTACATGTCATTATGAAGACCGAACCTTGTTACACTTTTCAACACTCCCTCTTAATTAGGGTGGTATTCATAATGGCACTTGGTCATTCTCAATCTGTAGAATTTTTCATAAGAAGAATTAGATTGGTAACCCATCTGTCTAGTATCATATTAGCCAACATTGTCACATAGCAAGGCCTTGACTAACAACTTTATCCACATGATCAAAGCACAATGTTGGCGAGACCAATGATTCATAGACACCATAATCATTGTCTCTCAAGGTACATACTCCACTCGGGTGTTCACAGAGTATGACCTACTTTGGACTATTCTTATCTTGGATAGCTAGTTCTCAAAGAATATCGGTCCATGACTACTCTTATCTTGGATGCCCTATCTCATCCTCAAAGAGTATCAAATGCCAGATGATTACCCAAACCTCCATTTTGTCTTCTCAGGTGAAGGCCATAATGATGTGTCTATCTCTCCCTCTCAATTAGGGAGGACATATCAATTCCAATAAAGGAATGTACTCATTCCTACAGAAGGAATGTACCTAAGCTCCCTCTTGGCTTAGGAATTTCCAAGTTTCTTCTGAGTAAGAAACTTATTTTCAGGCTCCCTCTTAATTAGGGACCTACAATAGCTCCTTAACTAGCTGCTTGAAGAGCTCCTTCCTTCGATGTCATGAAATTTTCTTTGTCAAAAAGTCTTTATCTTTTGTGGCTTCTTCATAGGGCATCGACCATCCATCACTTTCATCTGTGGGTCAGTCATGTCATTATTCCTTTCATTAGAAAGTGATCTATTAGTCTTCATCTGATCTTGCTTCATGTCATGCTGCCTTCTTCATGCCATATTTTTCGGAAGGATTTTACATCCTTTTGTATGGTCCTCTTGGAAGTCATCCACAGTTCTTCCCTTTGGTAGTCTTGCATAAACCCATCCAGATATTTGTTCAAAATAATAAATGAACACTTAAATCAGACTTACCTTTGTGATGGTCTTTCATCATGACATCTTCCTGTAGGTATTAGCATCCTGCATACATGTTGACACATCTCCCAAAGATATACATTGTCAAAGGTCTCCATCTTTTTCAGACTTCCATGAGAGTCTTCATGTCTTTCTGGGAGATTTCCTAGTCAAATATTCTAGTCGTCGAATGTTGATTGCCTTTTCCATGGTTGCATAGTCCTTGATCTCTTCCTCTTTTCTTCACACATTTCATTCTTAAGAACTTCCCATCATAGTTCCTCTAAATTAATGTCAACCACCTCTTTCTTCATATGAGGACATATTATGTTGATTTCATCTAGTGTGACCCATGCCTTCCGACAGCCTTTCATAGGAAGAGATTCCTTTTCTTTGATCATGCTTCTCAAGATCGAGTAGTGATCCATGTTACCTGTAACCATATGACATGACATTATAGTATTGAATATAAACATACATACCTCATTTACCTTTAGGTCATCTAGGGTTCTCTCAGCAGCTTCCTTGATTGAAAAGATCTTCAACCCCTTTATCTGCTACATTTCTTATGTCATCATACCATCATCCCATGAATTTCACAAGTTGGAGTTTCTAATGAGACACTTGCTTCCTCTCTAGATCGGTGAACCCTTCAATGAGGATTCCATCAGAGAATCTTGAGGATCTTTCATATCCCTACCCAACATATGTTTCCTTTTGACTTGATGTATGATGAGACTTGTCCTAGATGACTTCTTCCTTTCCTTCAGTTTCCAATGAGGTTCCCAAGAGCTATAACCTTCACAGTTGCCTGCCATAGATTTTGTTCCAGCTGTCCTTCATATTTCCCTATGGTGATATCACAAGCTCTTCCTTCTAACGCTTTTCCTCTTTCAACTTTCTCCAATTCTTTGGTGAAATGGATTTCTTCTCTATCTTCCTTTTTATTTCCCTTCTTGTACTTAGGACAATCTTTCCTATAATGCCTATAACATTGAATCTTAGCTATGAGGACCAAATTTTCCTAACTTCCCTTTCCTTCTTGCAAATGTTTGAATCCTTTCATTTTAACCTTCAACACTTTTTGCCCTCAACCTGTTTTCTTCTATTTTGCATGGAAACTACAAGTTGTTGAATGGGATATCTTTCTTATCCTCATAGACATTGTTTATCTTGTTCATTAGTTGGTGCATTTAGAACAATGAGGATTATCTCTCCCAGATCTTGCAATTGAGATCTTATGAAGATAACCTTTTATCCTTTAATACCTTCAATTTGTGTAGATTAGATCTAAGTGATGTGACATTCTTTATCGCATAGTTCTACCAGCTTATACTATCTCTTTGATGTCTCCAATACTGTTATATGAGGGGGCCTTTCATAAGAATCCCTTTCCATGTATTCAGAGGCGACCTTTTCATTGATATGTTCAATGACTTGACTTTCTTCGAGGACTATGTCTATCCTCCTTTTCCATGCAAGGAATTTCGATGACCCAACCAACTTATAGATCTCCTTGCAAAACAAAGTCATTTTACGAAATTTGATTATAGAATGAAAGATACTTACTTGACGAGCGAAGATGAAATCTTCAACTTGATCACTTTGATGGTGGTTGAAGAAGATGTATTATTGCTCCTTTTGGATGATCTTCTTCCAAATGAAAAAGCCCTTCTTCAATAAAGGAGATTGCTCCATTTATAATGTCAACGCCTTTAGATCTAGCTTCCTTTGTTGATGGTTATTGATGAGGATGTTTTGATGCTTCCTTAGATGATCTTCTTCAAGGATAAGGAGGGGATCCTTGCTTCAATGAGAGGGAACTTGTCTTATAGCTTTTGAAGATGATGACAATGCCTTCTAGCCTTCTTTGTCTTCAAGATACTTCATCTTCTCGGTGGTAAATGAGTGCAGATCAAAAATGCTTCTAGGGTCTCCAAGATAATGTGATACAACACTCTTGTTGGTGTAGACTTTTAGTTGCCTTGATTTGTAGATATATTTGCCTTGAGTAGAAATAAGGCTTTGGCCTTGATTATTTGATGACCCCAAGACTTCTTAAGTAGACTTCCTTCTTTAATCTAGGGTTTTATTCTACAATGTAGATCCTTCAACTTGCTTTGATATCCTTCAATTTTCGCTTTGATACCTTTCTCGAGATTTGATCCTTGAGTATCCCTTGATAAGATGCCCTTCCTTGACTTTGACACCTTAGCTCTGATACCATGTTGAGAAATCTAGGGCATTAGCATTAGGTGATTTCTCTTACTTCTTTAGTTTATGATCTTCTTCTTAGTTTATTAGTGTTCTTCTTAATCAAACAATAACCAATGCATGAACATAAATAGACAAGAGACACAGAATGTAGGCTACCAGCCAGGGCCAAAACCTCTCACTCTTTGAGAGGAAAACCCATATAAATTCTTCTTATAGAGATTCCATTTGATGAATACCAAGACCAAGACCCTTGACTTAGTAGCCTCTCCAAGACCAAGACACAAGTCCTCTTGCATTTTCTCGTTCACTCTTTCTCGGTTCCTTCTACTTCAGATTTCACACCATATGTGATGACACCTAATTGTGATCACTGTGTTTGTCAAGGATATCAAACTTCTCCTCCAGCTGTAACACTGAATTCTAAAGACATATTGCTGAACCATATTTGCTGCCCTTTGAGACACCACCGAGACCTTCTTCCTTGTAACAACAACGAGATCTTGTCACACACATGTGACCTTCATCTTGTGCAGCATGGAACCTGTAATTCCAACTTCTGTTCCGTTTCTTGTCACTGTAACATCCATCCGAACTTAGACAGAGATCTGAACTACTGTTGACTATGATCATACCAAAACAGAACCTCACAGTCCCTTCTCTTTTCGGTGAGTGCATCGAACTTATACCTGCTACTGTCTACTTGAAATCACAGAGATATCCGAACTGTGCCTTTCCACTGTCCATCCGAAATGCAAAATTCTGTCTGTGTCACCCGAAAGACTCAGAGAAAGATATCCGAAAATTCTCTGTGGACTGGCCGAGGCTGCTATTTATAGTGGTCTATCTGTCATATTAAGCTGACATGTACTTATGAATAGATGTGTCTCCATAATGGGAAGCTGACATGTTTTTGTCACCTTATCTTGAAGCCGACATGAAGAGAGGACTTTGTGCTTGTCGTTGGAGGGCTATATAGACTCATATACAATTGACACATGCTCAAGAAGAACTCTTCATACATGACATTGACTCTTTGACTTTAATGACAAATCCTAAAGCTCTTAATGGGAGCCATCTAAAATAAAATGTCTTGCTCATGGAACCCATGAAGCAAGTTTTACAATATTAATTTTATTCTCTTCTTTTCATCATTTACAAAGATCACAATTACATGTCATTATGAAGATCGAACCTAGTTACACTTTTCAACATTAGGAACCATTTCGACAAAGCATACTCTCAAAACGTAGCCCTAAGGATCCTCTTGGACCTTCCTAGAGAGCCCATCACCTTGCTTCTAAAGCAAGCAGCCCATCTAATTGAGTCTCTCTGGTGAATAGGCCTAGGAATAACCTCCTTACCTTATCATTGATCATATATTTCTCGTGATTTCATCATACCGGGTCTCCTCTGTTAGTGAAAGTCCATAAAGAGCAGGGAGCCTTAGCTGAGGTGGCAGTGGGCCATCGCTCCATTGTTGCTCTTGACCTAGTAGTTGCCCTATAGGACCCTCTCCTAGGACCCCTGCTAGTTTGAGCGGTAACATTGCCTTTTTTAGTGATACAGTGACATGGGGTTTAACGGTAAGTTTCGCTGGGTGAAACCCACGAGATGGAGGTTCAAATCTCATTGAGTATATGGCCTGTTGTGCCTTGGCTAGAAGAGTAGGCGACCCCCGAGCAGATGTCTTGCCTCTTGTTGAGGCATAAGTTAATTGCTATTGTGTGCGGTTTGCAGGCTGTTGCACCTAGCCTAGGTTTATAGTGGCAGCCAGTTGGATTTGATCCTGAGCCTGTTCAGGATAACTCTCACCAGTTACCGATTATCCTAGATTGTAAAAAAAAAACACTGCCTTTTTCAGTGATAGATGCACCAACAAGTTTAGACTTTATGCCATGATGGGAGAAGGAATTTTTATGCATTTGAGATTAAGGGCATACAATACTACATGAATCATCATTATAGGATGATGTGCTTGGAGAAACGCCCCTCTTTGGCTCAATATCCTGGTCAGCAATGTCTTTCAGCCCTCCTCTTCTTTGATACGAGGACCTTCTCTTGGAAGATACTAGGAGTGGAATAAGATAGCCTGGTTTGCTGGCCAATCCACTATTTTATTGTAGGATCTTGCCACATGTCAGAACTTGATATTTTTTAAGCAATTCCCTGCTTGGTGAATCCAAGTGACCTTGCTTGCCATTTACTGTGTGAGAGATGAAAGATTTTGCAGTAGATATGATTGATGATGAGCTTTGAGTTCCCCTTATAGACAACCTTTTTACATCTCCTTCCTAGTGCTTCTGTGTTGCCTAATACCAAGCCTTCAATCTCTGTTTGGTTAATAGATTTGATATCCAAGAGTTTGTAAGACATGCCTAGAATATGGCCATGCTTATCCGTAAGCAGATCCCATGTCCCTTCTCGACCTGGGTTTCCCTTGGAAGCTCCACTGAAATTGAACTTGACCCATCCCACTGGAGTTGGTCTCCAACGCTGATTGCATGCTTCATTGCTTAACCTCTACCTGTTAATGAAAGTGCAGCATGTGTCCAATAAGTAATTGACATAAAGAACAAATTGTTGGGATGTAAACCAAATTATTTTGCAAGCTATTTGATTTTTAGCTTGAAAAGTTGCATAATGTAACTTTTGTGGATTGAGTATGTGGAATGGTTTGAGTTATAATCTGAGGGGCTAACACTGTTTGAGATTTGCTGAAATGTTATTGGCAGGTTCAACTTTTCTGGTTTTCCAAATTCTTTATATATGTTTGTTAGTCTGAACTTGTCAGAGGGATGAAGATTTCCATTTTTATTCAGTTATACTCTATTGTTTTGTTATTACATCCTTGCAACAAAAGATGAAATGTTGAGATGCAGATATCTCTGAGCTGTCAAATATTCCATCAATTGTGTTGTGTTCACATGTTGATTTTTGCAAAAAAGTTAACCTGGACTAGTGCCTGAGCATGTAAAAAAGATAGTTAACTGGAAGCTAGTAACAGGGCATATCTGATTGCAGGTTTGTCGGTCTGAACACCATTTGGTGGATGGTGAGGATCAATGTACGTGTACTTTCAAGGTTCTATGGCAAGCTGGTCCATATGCAAATCAAAGTACCTCCGTTTCCTGTGAGAATGTCTGCTTGTTGACTGCGGGAAACATTGAAACTCATCCTATCATTAATGATTTTGTAAAGTTGGTGGACGAAAAATTGAACTCTAGGACACAATCTATTGGTAGGAATACTTCAAGGAGAAAGATAACCAATAAAAAAGGTTTGTGATATAAAATTGCTATTCTGTGTTTATATATATACATGTATATAATTTTTTCCACTAAAATTCAGGCAAATTGATAAAATATATGTGGGGCTGAGTGTTTACCAACAGCTGGTATGTATTGCAGGAAGAAATGCAACAGAAGTAAAAGATAAACAGGCAGAATTAAGGGAGAGAGCAAATGGAAAAGTAAGTATTAGTGATCTCCAAAGCACTTATTTAATAAATTAGCATGAGAGAGCTAAGCTTAAAGATGTCTATATAGTATAAACAGCTCTTGGGTTGTGAGACCCCTAATAGCAGAAATGAGTTGTCTATATAGTATAAACAGCTCTTGGGTTGTGAGACCCCTAATAGCAGAAATGAGTTGTTTTTGTCTAGTGCAAAAGAGAGAGGCAGTATAATTCTGATAAGGTTAGTCCGATAACAATAATGCTTGGAGTTCTTGGACATTGACATTGATGTGTTGCAAACTTCTCTACAGGTATCTGATCATTCTTCAGGATCTCTATCATCAAAATCTAAGATAAAGGAGAAGAAAGCTGAGAAGGGGTTAAGCGTCACAGAGAATGTTCTCACTGGTTCTGACCCCTTGCTCAAAGAACCAGCTGCCAGTGATCATGAGCTTAAAAGTTCTGTTGAAAGTGAGTCTGACATAGGCTCTGAAACAAAGAGTTCGAGGTGTTCACATAAAGGTACTACGCTAAGGAAAAATGTCAAATTGAGTGAAATATCAAGGCTACAAGAGGATGGTGATATGCACAGGAAAGAAATTTTTCCACCCGAAACACCAACTTTATCCTCGGTTAATACAAATTTACAACGTGAAATTCTACCAAAGAATAGCAAGGAAGCTACTGTTGATGCAAAGCTTCTTGGTGAATGCAAGGAAACACATCTAAATATAGTAAGAAAGGAACAAAACCCTAATCTTTCCAATCTGAATTCAGTGCCAGGTAAGTTACAAATAGAACATACATGCACTGGCTCTGTGTCATATGCTATGGGTGCTATAGATACTGTTGGTAGAACAGATAAGAGATTTGGGGAGTTGGATGATAGTGTAGGGATTATTGAAAATGTAAGGCCTTGTTATAGTGGCAATCTTCGGGCAGGGAATTGTGATAACCTTCTTAAGGAAAGTAGTGAACATAACGTTGTTCACAATGGCATTGATGAGCCTTCATCCATAAATGTTGACTGTGGGAGTTACAAGAGTGAAATAATAAGCAGACCATTGACAATGGAAGAGAATCAGGAAGGTCAAGAAAATTCACAGGATAAGGGTGGTAAAAAAAAAATCCCTGCTTCTTGGGGTAGGGGTAAGCAGCAAAAGCACAGAGGCAACAAAATGCTTGTCAATGAAAGACAAGTACAGGACAATATTAGGAAAGGTAATCATAAAAATGCCTTAGAGGACATCTTACGACCTGCTAATGATTCTAATGGAGTTGCTGCTTTAGGATCAAGTTCAACAACATTAGCTCCAAAATCTATCAATTCAAAGGACTCTCCTGATCGCTTTAGAGACTTGAGTGGAGTTCAACATCAGACTATGCAGAATATTGAAGAGATTGGAAAGGATGTAGACAAGGACATGACTCTGAAACAACTAATAAACAATGACGTGCAAACACCTGAAATTTCACTTGGTCCAGTGGACACTGAGAAAGGGGAATCTGTTAATGTTGCCACTGATGCTTTAAGAACCAGGTGTTTGACAGATCCATCTATGAAGTGTAACAAGAGAAAGGATCCATGTGATAGTTTTAGAGACTTAAGTGATCTTCAAGAACAATCTGTGAAGAGAAAGGATCCATGTGATAGTTTTAAAGACTCAAATGAGCTTCAAGAACAAACTGTGAGGACAGAAGAGCATGCATCCAAGCGCAAACACTTTGACTCTGAGTTAAATCCATCAAAAATTCTGCATGAAGCAGTGGTTATTTCATCTGACAGAGACGATGAAACTGTTTATGAAAGTAAGGATACCAGTAGGCAACATTGTAATCAAGCTCATCAACAAGAGCTCTTAGCTATAAATGTTGATCCAGTAAGGAAGTTTGGTTCAGTTACAGAAGACAGTGAACAGCCAAGCCATGGTCATTTTAGTAATGCTGCTAAAGTTGAGGTCCAGGAGAGACGGTTTTCTTCTTCAGAAGTTCTTGTTTTGGATAATCTAGAAAAAGATGTATCATGCTCTGATGTGATAAAGGTCATGTCTGATCTGACTTCTGGTATAGTTCAAGTTTATATTGTCCCATGCCTAAATTTTGAAAAGTTTACAAGTGGGTTCGTATTGTTCCATGATCGTCAAAGTTTGATGAAGGCATATGCTCGTTTGCAAGATGACAACTTTTTTGTTGTGTCTCCAAATGGAAGGTATGTGATTCTTTATCATGAATGGCTTCTATGCGTATTTGGCTACATCTTAAATAAGAGATTGTTTGTTTAAAGACTCTTTCAAAACAAAAAGTAGCTAAACTGAGATTGCACTTGCTTATATAACCTGGTGTGATGCTTTAAAGTTTTTTTTTCAACTTTGAAACCTAACGATAAAGATTCTTGATATGTTTCTGAAATCCTTTATCAGTAAATTATTTCAATTCTCATGTCTATATAAGTTTGTATTTGCTTTAGTTGTATAACCAAATGCAGTGCTTAAAATTTGATTTGTTAACTGTGTGCTTGCTTTGGTTGTGAACAATTCTGAACTCTCCTGCTCTTCTGTTCTTGCAAACAATTACATATCACATATTTTGGTACCATGATATATCCTTTCAAATGGAAACAGCTTTTATTCCTACTAAGGGAGCTGTTGTGTTTTGCTTCATAAGCAAATTGTAATTTGCAATTAGCACAAAATGGATACATAAATATTGTCTGTATTTTGCAGGCCCTGGGTTGTGCTTGATATTGAGGATAGACTATCTGATGGCATTTTTGAACATTTTACAGTAAATTCGAAGGTAATGCTAATGTCTTATTTTTTTTTCCTTAAATTGGATTTGTTTGATTTGATTTGTAAACAAAGTGTCGTCAACTTTATAAACTTTATTTTAGTGCACTCAATGCAAGTCTGAAACTCTAAGGTTTCTTATTTGTCGTTTTTGAACCATTTAAATAGGAGAAGGTTTGAGGTGGGAAAAATATGGTATATATAATTAAAATACATGTGCATAATTTTTTGTCAAGTTCAACTAAGAAGTTTGTCTGTAACATTTTTTGTCATAAAAGTTGTAAGAAAAGTCATTTTCAACCTCATATACGATGAGTTTGTTTTAGTGGAAAATACCAAAGTTAGTGAGGGTGCAGGTGTGCTAGTTTTAAACTTTGATTGTAGAGTATGTGTGTGTAATGTCCTTTATGGATTAATTGTCCACGGGAGGACGAAATAGCCTATCCAACCCTATAGGCTATAGTCTTGATGAAGGGGGAAAACCCAATTATGCAATGTTTGGGGCAACATTGGGTAAAGTTTGGGTCGGTTGGGGCAAAAAAGCCCAATTTGGGGGTTGCACTTGCAACCCCTCATATCTGAGAAACCCCCTAATGGAATCTATAAATAGAGGAGAGTTGGAATCATTTTGGATTGGAATATATCTGATTTTCCTGAGTCTGAGGCTTTGAGAGTTTTAAGACCCCTTCTTGATTAGTTTCAGTGGAGGTGATCCCACCCTAGCTAATCCTTTGTCTAGTTCTAGTGGAGATGATCCTACCCTACCTAAACACCTTTTTTCACTGTTCTGGCACAGCATTCTTTCATAAGCAGCTTGGATCTGTCTGGTTTAGCAAGGAAAATCCATACTGTGGCTTATTTTAGAGCAGCAGAAGTCTTCCTAGGACTCCAATCACAGTCTCCTGTGCAACGCCTTTTTGTGATCTTTTTGGGACGCACTGAGGGAAAATTGAGGACGGCAAGGCCCCTATTCCTGGAGTGTAACTTCCCCTTTTTGTTTGTTTGTAGAGCCAGTGAACAAGGATTCAATCCGTAGCCAGTGGAAGTGCAAAGGGACAACATAGCGGTGAAAAAACAACTAGACAACACTGTGGGACCACAGGCTGCTAGTAGTTGCAGGCTGCAGGCTGCGGACAGCCGCAGGGCCACAACTAGAGCTGCAACTGTAGGGCTGAAATATGCCTGCAGTATAATCAGCCGAAACAACAGATTGCAGCACACAGGGCAGTGGGGAAACCTGAACATTGAAAGTCCTGTTATACACCCTCCTTGACAGTGAAGCAGGTATTTGAACAGCATAGTCTAGCTGGCAAATGCTAGGGCGCCTGAAAGTTTTCGGTTTAGTAAATAGTGAGTTGGTAGCATAGCAGAATTGGATTTAATTAGTTAAGTAACCGGATTCATTAAAAAGGCGCCATGTGTCCGAAACCTGCGAATCGGACACGATTCGCTGGGGACTTGAATCCCAGAAGGGGACACGTACAAATCCCATACGTGTCCCGTTAGGACACAACGTGTCCTGATTCTGGGATTCGAATCCCAAAAAATGAAACCTACTTAGGTACACATGCAAGCTTGGGCGAATTTAGCAAGATAAATACAGCCAAATGGATCGTTCTATAGTGTGGCAAGTTAACTGCATTCCATTGTAATGTTCCCATAATGGGGATGGATATGCCTGCTGCACAATGTCAAAACAAAATAAAGTTCACTGTGGGTGGCTATTGGCCAAAGAGACCACTGTCCACAAGCTAGGAAATCAGACTTGCATCGATACCACTTGTGACATAACCCTGCAATATCATAATACGCCATGGGGAAAAAAGGCAATATTATAGTCCAAAGGTTAAAAAGGAAAAAAATTATACAATATATGTAAAAGATACAACATATTACATGCAGACAAGAAGATTATCATATATATAGGACTAAGTTGCACGAAACGGGGAAACGGGGAAGCGAAACGAAACGCGGAAGCGACGAAACGCGACCTCCCCAAATTTTGGAAACGGGGAAACGCGAATATATATAATAATATATATATATATATATATATTAAAAACATTTAAAAATTATTAATATATATATGTGCAATCATAATGATGAGAGAATGAGAGGCACTGCTATTTTATAACTTTAGAAATGGTTTCTAGAAGTGATTAGAAACCCTAAAAAGAATTAAAAATTAATTAGAAAAAAAAAAAAATTTAAAAACAAGTGTTATTTTGTGG